>APFE030364197.1:32492-101550 GCA_000404065.3 Pinus taeda | reverse complement strand
AAAGCCAAATAGGTGAGATAGTCAATTTTGCTTTATTATCCAAGGCTGAATTTGAACCATCATCTTTTGAAGATGCATGTACTAATGATGTTTGGACGCAAGCCATGCAAGAAGAGATGGATTCCATTCAAAGGAATGACACTTGGAAGTTGACAGAGCTTCCACATGACCAGAAAAAGATTGGCACCAAATGGGTCTATAAGACTAAATTTAACAGTGATGGGAGTGTTGATAGACACAAAGCAAGATTAGTTTCTAAATGATTCACACAAAAGTATGGAATTGATTGTGAAGAGACATTTGCACCAGTAGCAAGACACGAGACCATTAGAATGTTGATTTCATTAGCAGCTCATAAACAATGGAGCATACATCATATGGATGTGAAAAGTGCCTTCTTGAATGGGTACTTAGAAGAGGAGGTATATGTGGAGCAGCCACAAGGTTTTGAAGTGGAAGGAAAGGAGAATAATGTCTACAAGGTTTTGAAGTGGAAGGAAAGGAGATCACAAGGAGATAAAAAAACACCAAGATTAGTCTAGTAGCCAATGCAAAATATCATAGTCTAATCAATCCGGAAAGACACTCTGTTATCTTTGGGGAACATCAGCATCAGCAGTTGCCTCTTTAACCCTTGGATTCATTACATTTAAGAGAAGTGCTCTAAGAAAGCCTAATATGGTGTGCAAGGGATTCGACCCCGTAGCCAACCGAGATGCTCCTGTTTCCCTGGAAGTCGAGTAGGAGCTTGACTCTATGAGGAAAAATGTAAGGAGCGAGAGGTTGTAAGCTTGATGCTCGCAACAACCTTGCAGTTCTTCGAAGATTTTTCCCAATTGGAGGGAATCGAAACTAGGACCATTAGGGGAAGAGTTCGTCTAGTGAGGCTCTCGGCTATCCGTGAGCTAGAAAAAATAGTGAGCTTGGAAGTTGAACTCTTCTGACATCATTGATATTGAATGAGATCACAGTTTCAAGTTTGATAAACACAAATTTGAAAAAGGTTACTTAAGCTTTGAAGCTAAAACAAAATTCATTTCCATGTATAGAAAGAGTTTTTCCCTATGTTTTTAATTTAGTTTTTCAAAAATTTATTTCCATTTTTACCTTATACCCCTTTCCAACATCTCTTTAGGAATATATTAATACGATAACAATCATATTGTATTAAAAAAAAACTTTAGGCAAAACTTGTTGAGTATTTAAGAAAAACTTGAGATAAAAATGGTTGACTATAAGTGTTTGGAACGACCTAGTATAAACCCAACCATCTGAATATGGTTAGGAATTAATTTTCTCTTCATTTTTTTTTTTTTTTTTTTCTCAATATGACTACTTGTATTATTGATACAAAACAATTACAGCAAGGCAGTGGCCTTGAGAGTTCAGCTTGTTGATGGCATTTTACAAAAAACACATAAGATCAGTACAGTTCTCCAACACATTACAGTTTTGAACATGGACAGAAACATGAAACAATTGGTATATGTAGTAACTACGCACTGACATGCAGGATACTGAGCCAAAATCATAGCAACGAAAACATAATTAAGTAGGCTAGTCATCATGTGTAGTATAGGGCTCCTCAACAACCAGACACCGGTACCGAAGAGAGTCCTCTATGTCCGAATGAGGGGCCACATAGCCGGAGGGATCGCCACTGACGGACACACCTGGGCCAGCTGGGTTTGCCAGAATCGGTGATGAAGCATTCTCGTCCACTGGGTGTAAATGTTCCTTCGGATTTACAATTCTCTGTTTTGGGCCGCTCCCAAATTACTGTTGCCTTCAAGCTTTTCAATAGAGACGGAAATAATAAAAGTAGCATTATCCAGGAGCAAGGGAAATGATACCTCGCAGTATGGTGAGCAGCATGTTCACATACTGTAGCTCCAGATCTACCACGACCCCTTCCTCTGCCGCTCCTCGTTGCCGGAGGACAAAGCCTTTCAGGTTCCGGAGTGTAGGAGGAACCCTGCAAGACTGCTCCACCACCAGAGCCCCCTCTTCTGCTCAGTAACCTAACTCTTTCGCGCTGCATTTTTGCTTGCTCTTAGCTGGGTAACAACAGAACCTCCCAATAACCATACAAACTCTGCACATTAACAGTTCTGTGAACCCCTGCAGAGTGATTGAGAGAAACACCTAGAACTAGAAGTAAAAACTCGACACCTAGTGCATTGAAGCTGGTATGCTATGAGCGTTTAAGGAGCGGCAGGATGCTACGGGCAAGACTACAGGTGAACACAATAAAGGCCTGATTAAAGAAGTTTTGCAGACCCATCTCCCTTCCCAAGTGATCTGACTCGTGGCTTATGTGCGCTGACAGATGCCCATATGATGCTCAGCCTGATTGTCCTTTGAACAGTTAATCACCTGCATCGGGAGATCAAACTCTCTTTTTTAATTGCTAATCTAAATCATACTAGATAGTTTGATACCAGTAAACTTAACAATCAGCTAGGTAGTTGATACCAGTAAACTTAACAATCTGAATGTGGTTTTTACTTAAAACTTTCTTGATCACATATTCTATTACTAGTCTCACCAATCCAGTTACTTGTTTGGAAGTGGATGTAAAATTTCATCAAAAGAACGACCCAACTTGCGTCAAAATAACAACCGAAATCTTCTGACAAAGTCGATACCTCTACAAAACACCTACAAACTCATATCTTAGTGTCTGTTTTCGCCTTTAGCATAACTCTTCTTTCTGCAGTGATGTAAAGCAGCTTATATGAAATAATTTATGGCGTAATTTTGACTCAATGGCTGGTTGGGCCTCACAGTTACTTTTCTCTAACAAATTAAGTATTCACTATTATAATTATTTACGACCCGAATTTGCTTACGAGTGTATAACCTGAGATCTAGCGGTGTGCTCTCTGAAGTGTAGCTAGTCCACATGTTTTTCTATGAAGATTCCCAAAACATATCTCTATTATATTTAGATAAACATATTTTAAGAAAAATAAAATGTTTTATATATTATTTTTAGATAAACATATATTAAGAAAAATGCACAAATAATAAAGATTAAATTCTTATAAAAATATTAGTAATCATTGCATTAGTATAAACTATTCCCATCTACTAGTCCAACCATCATTACAAAATCCATGTTGTTTATAAAGGGATTGAAATAATTTATAAATAGAGGATGAACGTTCCACGGTAAAATTGATATCATGTTTTGTTGGATTGTTAATGTTTTATTTAATAATTAAATAAATAACCTTAAAAAAATTATAATTAAACCTATTCCTAATTTCTAATCTCGCACTCGCTGTTTTGTTCCTAAAAATACAAATATCTATCCACATGGATATACCTATCATTTTTATATTATACTTGAATTGTAATTATAAATTAAAATTATATACTAATCTTATAATATTTCAACTTTTTTTAGAGTCTATTTTAACATTTTTTATGGTAAAATTTTAATATTTAGGTGTGTTAAATTAAATATTATGATCTATATTTATTTAATTTTAATTTTAATTTATATCACATTATTAATTTAATGTTATTTTGATAATTTTATCATCTTAATCAATGTTATCCTTGTTTTGTTTTGGTTGGTTCTCATGTTTCCTTTAGCTTGGGTTGAATTATTAGTTCTTGAAAGCCCTATTGAGACAAATGCTCTCAAAGCCCTATAACAACTTGGGTTGAGTTACTAGTCCTAGAAGCCTTGGTTGGACAAATGTCGTGGAAGCCCTTGGTGGGTTGAGTTAGTAATCCTCGAAGCCTTGGTTGGACAAACACTCTTGAAGATCAACTGCATTTGTGAGTTGAGTTACTAGTCCTCGAAGCCTTGGTTGGAACAAACACTTTGGAGCCCTCGAAGGCTTGGGTAGAGAGAAATGTGATGATGGTTTTGTAATGTCTAACCATGAGGTGGAATCATTGTTTGATGTGTTGAGGTGGTTTGCCTCTCAAAGCCCTAGATGGTTTTGGATTGATATGTTTTATGAGATCCCACATTCATGCTTGGAATATAGCACGGGGCTGAATGGTTGAAGAGGGTTTTGGCTCAGCCATTCTACACTCAGTTGGGACATGGAAGTCTCATCCTAGGGTTGGATTTTACATCATCAATATGAGGTTATTTCTCTTTGTATTTATATGAGCATTATATTGGATTATATCTGGATTATATGGTTGTGGTTCCCTTCGTATTTATATTGAAATTATGTTAGTTATGTGTAGGTTTGATGACCTAATTGATGAACTGGAAGCCAATATGTTGAGGCGTCAATGATTCTTAGTGATTCTTAGCTAAGTATCAGACCCCTATGCTAAGATATTTTATTTACACCTGTAGATTACATATTCATGATACGTTTGACGAAATCCTTGCCATGGCTAGTATGGGTCAAGTCAAGCGCTTCTTTAAGTATTTTCATTTGCCTCATTGTTTCCTTGTTATCTTTCTATTCTAAAAGTGTCATTCAATTATGCGTAGTGACCTCGGATCTCAGCCTGAAAAGTGGCTCAAAACCTTGGGACACTAGCACATCACTAAGAAAAATAGTCCCTCGACATTGGCATGCCTTTTAGTGAGAGCTTCAAACGCCTCCTTGATGTTGGTAGGCGTATAGCAAGGGAGAATGTCAAGGTCAAGTGGTCTAAAGCCTCATAGGGATTGGTTACCAAAAATGTTAGGATGGTTCTTAAGAGTCATGTAGCTGATGTTGAGGAATTGTCTTGTGTCCACCCTAAGGCTTTACCACATTCCTTCCAAAATCGGTGAAAGGATAACTAGGCACTATGGGAATTTTCCTAAGACCACCTCAATGAGTTCCAAAAACCATCTCGCAATCAAAATCTAAACCAAATAAAAGAACCCCATCACACCAAGGCTATCTAGAAATGGAAAGGCAAGGTGGAAACCACTGTCACACCTAGCAAAACCCATGCCCGTGATAGTAAGAGAACCAAATACACACATGCATGTACCATGCATTCACAAACTCGCTAGGAAATCATATATGGTACATGTTACTTGCAAGTATTCATGTTGAAACTATTTTATCCAACTCTTCCTTATTTTTACCTTGATTTCATTTGATTCCTTTTCCTTCCTTTGCTTTTCTTTCTTCAATGTTAGAGTGCTCCAAGAATACTCTAAGTGTGTAAGAGTACGAGAGAATAGAGAGAGCTCTAAATTGATCCTAAGTAGCCTTTTTATTATGGAGGTCTCCATTTTCTACAATTTCCTCTATTTTTCCTTCAATTTCCCTCTCGACCTTTCATCTCCCTTTTCTCCTATTTTCCTTTTTTTTCATAAGTAAAATAACAGTTAATGTATCTTTTCCTTTTCAGAGCCTTTTATAATCATTTTCCAATGCCTTAGCCATAATAAACTAAAATGAACACCCACTAAGATGTTTTTCCCAACATTCACCTTCGAATAAGTGTCTCGTGACCTCAGTCTCATTTTTCCTTTATTAACTTTATTACATGAACTTTTAACCACACCGATTTTACAACTTCTTAAATATTATGGTTGCCAATATAAGGGGAAGACGAGAATGCAAGGGTGTTAACTTGGAATCCCTTATAGATTTATATTCTCTTTGAAAGATACCCATTGGCTCTAACATTTATACGATGAGAAGGAATAGGGAAGGAATAATTCATGGATAGATTTCCATCCTACCATACCATTGGTGACAATTTTCTATGCTTCAAGAAGACAAACCTAATTTTACTATTATTATGCTTCCTTATTTTAACCTCTAAAGATGTGATAGACGGAATTGTCATGAAAATGGTTTAGTATACCCTGAATTTTGCAAAAAATAAGGATGATATGATTAGTCTTAGGAGGAGAGCCTTATTGTAAATTCTTGATGGTGAGAAAGGAAACTCCTAGGATTACTATTTCGGAGACCGTCCTTTATTTACCCAAGTGAAGCATGAGTAGAAGCCCATACATTTCAGTATATTGTTTGTCCTCTTTCCAAGTTCCTATGAATACTTAACTTCTAGATTTCCTTTGGGATTGAAGAAAATGCTTCTTTCGAAGATCTTAGGAATACTTAACTTCTAGATTTCCTTTGGGATTGAAGAGAATGTGTGCCCCTCCACGCATCCCCAACCATAAAGGAATGTCAATGGTTTGAAAAACAATATTTCTTTTTTATTGGAAATATTTTAATATCTAATGACAATAATGTCAAAATATACAGTTCCAACTAATTAGAACATTGACCATTGAACATTTCCATTCATGTTTTCAATAATTTTAAAATATTAAAAATAACTAAATTTAAAAAAAAAAATGAATAAATTAGAGCAAACTTTTAATTTACTAAAAAACAATTGGAGTTGTGAAAAAAAATGAGTTTGTCAAGTTATTAATTCACTTTGTAAAAATACATATGAATTGTATAAAAAATAAACTTAAACTTTATATATAAACACAAAGAATAATTCACTCCATAAAAATACATAAGTATACTACAATATATTTACAAAACCTAAAATTTATGTACAAAAACTAAGTATAATCCTTAGAGGTGTTTATTTAGACATGTTTCACAACATTTGTAATTTTTTTTATTGCACTATGGTCCAATAATTATTTTTTTAGATTTTTCCTATGTAAGTAACTAATCACCTCACCATCCAACCCATACCCAAGAGTACAAACTAGAAGTATAATCTTTAGAAGCTTTGATTGAGACATGTTTAACAATATTTATAAACTTGTTCATTACATTGTGATTCAATAATAGGTTGGTTAGGTTTTTCTTTTCTTAATAATCAAGCACCTTACCCTCCAACCTTTATGTAAGAGAAAGATATTATTTAGGGTTTAAGGACCTTCTACATAAAAATGCATTACTCCATATAAGCTCAACATGTCCCTTATAAGAATTGGACCTAGATAGACATGATTCCAGTCATTCCTCCCAACCACCAAAAATAGTTCCAAGTGACATACTAAAGTTTGCCACAACTTATTCACTCAATGCCACAAATTATAAAGAAAACCATTTCACTTTTTTAATTAAAATAATAGTAATAATAATAATAATTGAATACCTCAAAAAAAATGTTTTAACCATGGATATCTAAAATGTATACAACTCTCTTATTTAAATGGATAAAGTTGGCAAAGAAAATTTCTTTTATTTAGTTAATTTAATTTAATAAAATATAATATTAATGTTGTTGTTATTTTCTTAAATAAAAAAACCATGAAACAATTTAAACTAATGTTATTTTGATAACCTAATTCATCATTATTTTATCAACTTAAAGTAATTTAAAAAATTATAAATTCATAAAATAAAATTTCATATTAATATACTGAATAAATATTAATTTTAAAAAACTTTGAACTAAATTAACCTTTTTGTATATTTTCATATTGAATAATGTTGTAGTCTATTTGTTTTATTTTTGGAGGTTTTATGCCAACTCTAATTTTCCTAGAATCCAACAGTGATCCCTTGGAATCACAAATTTGAGTTGTAAATTCTCCACACAATTTCTCAAGGCCCTAAATCCATATATACAATCAAAACCAGCCCATTTTAATAACAAAAATGAAGTTTTGAGGAAAACAATTTCACTAGTTTCAACCAAAAACTATTAAATTCACTTATAGACAAAGCATTTATTTATTTTCTTTTCAACATAAGTGTATTCTAATTCATTAAATAAACATAGTGATAGTGAAAATTTAAAATTTGATAAACTTAAAAAGTCCCAATAAATTCATTTGTAGAGGTGACCAAGAAGGATTTGATTACTGAGATGATCTTAATACCATGGTGCTATAAGCGAGATGGCTGGAATAACATGAAGGTATTACAAGTGAGATAGTTCCAATAACTTGACAACTCAAATAAAGTTCAGATTTTATTAGTAAGGTCATCTTTATTGCATAACAACTCACATTTCATAAGTGATTGGTTCACATAACACGATAGCCATAAAAGAGTTGGTCATAATAAAATAATATTTAATTTAATTAGTCAAAGGGTGGCAGTAACAAAACAAATTATCATCTCATGATTCAAGGAGTTGTGGTCAAACATAATTACCAGCTAAGCCATTAAAGTCCTTCACCAAGTTGTTCAATCCCAATGTCACATAATTTATTTGTACATTTAATATTTCCACTTATCCATTGGTAGTGGTGGGTGAAATGAGGTTTTAGGGTGTACGTAAATAAGTAGATTTGGATTTTCTATTGCTAGAAACTAGAGAATCTATTTAAATTACAGATTCTCACAATATTTAGGAATTTGAGAATGAAGAGAAGGGTCAAGGAATGATCTTTCCTAATGGTCAAATTCCAAAATATTCTCGAGATATGCAATGAACAAAAAGATTGCCCCATGGAAATATATGCAATTGAATACTAGGTGGGGTCTTAACATATGAATCAATAGGTTGAGATCTTACTAAGTCAACAAGTGAGATTCTATCTAGAAACATCATAGTTTTCTCTACTTTGTATCTAATATAAATTAAATGTAAATATAGATATATTTAAAAAAAAAAAAAAATTAATAGAAAGAGAACATATTAATAAAAGGGCAAAGTAAGCTTGAAACAAAAATCAAAGAATTGAGGAAACTCTTGACCAAAAAATTATCTCTAAAACCTTTGGTCATTTTAAAACAATATAAAAATAACAAAATCTGTTGAAAAAGAAATCAATTATAACCAATTTTCAATTAATTGAGAAAAAATAAATTTACTTTCAAAAATAAAAATAAAAAATGAGATGTGTTCATTTGTTTACTTATTACTTAAAAAATTCTAACTATGATAAATTACTTTTACTTTATATACAATATATTAAACTTGAAGTTAAACATTTTAAGCAAATAAAATATAGTATGAAATTCTTGATAATCTTAGTTAAGACATGTTTTAAAATATTTATCAATTTGTTAATTACATTATAATTTGCATGTTAAAGTTTGTAAGAAATAATTTATTCAATATAATTTAATATATATTAAGTGTGATTTTTTTTAATCTAATTTAAATCAAAACATTTTTAAAATATATTTTATTAATCAATTTAATTTAATAATTTAAACTATTTTGTTAGTTAAATTTCTATAACTTTTCAACATTTATATAAAAATAATATAACATATTATTAAACAACTTAAAAAGACAACTATAAAAAATATATCTTTCATTTAACCAAATAAATTCTCATATTTAGATATTCTCAATTTTAAACCAATAACAAAAAAACATATATTTGAATTTTTTAATGAATATCATAAATAGGTCAAAATATGTAAAACAAGAAATAATAATTTCACGATTTGATAATCATAAGGCTTATTATTATTTATAAAATTTTAGTGGAAACTTTAATTTGTAAATTGTTAAATATATTTTTTTGGCACATAGTCCAAAGTAAACATGTTTGACAAAAAGAAAAATGTATTAGTTAAATGGTTTCCATAATATGTGAGATAATCCAAAAAAAACTTAACATTTAACTAGTAGGGTGGTCCCAAGAACATGACATTCAAGTGGGAATTATGGTCAAACATTATCACTACTTCAACACCAATGCCAAGAGACTCAATTCCAACGAGGGTTTAATTACAATACACCCATAACAACTAGAGATCTAAGTGGAGCTTTATTGTTCTTATATACACATTACTTAGTTGAGAAAGAAGGTTTGAGTTTCAAATCTCAAAGGAAAATGGCTAGTGAATCCACAACCACAAGTTGGACATGGAAGCAGAACAAGGATTTTGAAAATGTTTTGGCCATTTATGATAAAGACACTCCAAACTGTTGGGAGAAGGTAGCAGCAATGGTGGAGAATAAATCTCGAGGTGAGGCAAAATATCACCATGATATTCTCCTCCAAGATATTGAACTAATTGAGGCAAACCTAGTGCCTACCACAAATTACAAATCACCTGCAAAGGTTTTTGGACGAGGAGGTAACGAGAAAAAAGGAAAATGCTAGGACCAAAGATACATGATCTTTTTTTGTAAGCATTCTTATGTTGTAATTCTTTACTTATTTGAAGATAAGATACCTCTAAGAAATTTTAGAATTAATTGAGTCAATAGCGTCACAAATGTTATTTTGCTTTCATAAGAAAATTCAAATATTGATTTTCTTTTTTCTTTTTTTTTTCACAATAAGAAAAAAACCAACTAGGTTTCGTTAAAATAAAAGTTATTTACATATCCATGCTAGATGGTTTATTTACATATGCATGATAGATGGTTTATGTAGCCCCAGCAAAAAAAACCAACAAGGTATGCAAACCACCACAGATCCAAGCTCTATATTCAGCCAAGATAACTACCTTGTACTAGGCCCAATTTCCTTATAATAAGTAACTATATTTAAACATATGTTTCTAATGTTTACCCAGATTCTTTAAAAGATGAGAGCATTCTCCCATTTCCATTTTCCCCATAGTATATAAAAAGGGAGAGCACCGTATAGCTTGTAGTTTGAAAACCATTATTGTAGAAAGACCCCAATAGAACTATTTTCCCAATCAACAGAGATTTGAAGCATATCCAATTGGCTAGACCAAACTAATACTAATAAGACAAAGGGATGGGATGGGAAAATGTGCACCACATCTTCTAGATTTGATCTGAGTGACCTATGGGACCTCTTTTAATTAGATTATCCCATTATAAGATTATTTCACCACAAATTGTTGAGAAATAAAGGTCTAACACCTAATTTATCTTCTTGATAATTACTTGTGAATATTATATGTCTTCTTCTAGAGACTTAGAGACATTTACATTTTGAATACTTTCCTCACTTCTATTTTGGATATTATTAGCATGTTCTAAGCCTCCTTTCACAACACATGGATTATCAAATTTGATAAGGAGTTCCATTAGGGTGAGGCATGGCTATCCTCTCTTGCCCACACTTTTCACCATATACATAGATGAGTTCTAATCATTTATGTAGGAGTGCATATAGCTTAAGGATGGATACCTCCTTCTCCATGTGTTCATCTCCATCCTACTCTTCTCACATGATGTGGTTCTCCTAGCCTCCACTTTGAAGGGTATCTAGTGATAGCTAGATTCGTTATCGAGGTTTTAGGATCTTTGAAAGTGAAGGGTAAACTTTGGTAAAACCAAGTTTATGATCTTCAATGGATTGAAGTGTTTCTTATGTCTTCTTCATCAAAAAATTATACAAATCTTCAATTTTTCAAAAATTTGTAGAGATCACAAAGAGATAAAAGACACCAAGATTAGTCTAGTAGCCAAGGCAAAACCCAAAACTGAAAATGAAGCAATCCTTCTCTTATAGAATCACATTAAAATGGGATATATTCAATACCAAAAAAATATTCCTATAGCTTCAATCAATACAAACTATCATATTCTAATCAATCCAAAACAACACTCTGATATCTTTGGGGAACATAAGCATCAACAGCTGGTATCTTTGGGGAACATAAGCATCACCAGTTTCCTCTTTAGCCCTTGGATTCATTATTATCAAACTTACATTTAAGAGAAGTGCTTTGAGAAAGACTAATATGGTGTTATGGTGTGAAAGGGAATCGACCCCGTAGCCAACCGAGACGCTCCTCTTTTCCTGGAAATCAAGTGAGAGCTTGACTCTACAAGGAAAATGTAAGGAGCTAAAGTTTCTAAGCTTCATGCTCACAACAACCTCGCAGTTCTTCGAAGATTTTTCCAATTGGAGGGAATCAAAACTAGGACCATTAGGGGAAGAGTCTTCGTCTAGTGAGGCTCGCGGATATCCGTGAGCTAGAAAAAACATTGAACTTGGAAGTACTCTTCTTACATCATTGATATTGAATGAGATCATAGGTTCAATTTTTATAAACACAAATTTGAAAAGGTTACTTAAGCTTGGAAACTAAAACAAAATTCATTTCCATGTACGGAAAGAGTTTTGCCCTGTGTTTTTTATTTAGTTTTTCAAAAATTTATTTCCATTTTTACCTTAAAACCCTTTCCAAAATCTCTTTAGGGATATATTAATATAATAACAATCATATTGTATTTAATAAAAACTTTAGGTAAAAGTTGTTGATTATTTAAGAAAAACTTTAGGTGAAAATTGTTGACTGTAGGTGTTTGGCACCACCGAGTATAAACCCAACCATCTGAATATGGGTAGGAATTAATTTTCTCTTCATTGTTTATTTTGATGCTGAGATCAAACTCTCTTTTTTAATTCCTACTCTAAATCATAGTAGATAGTTGATACGAGTAATCTTAACAATTGGCTTGGTAGTTGATACCAATAAACTTAACAATCTGAATGTGATTTTTGCATAAAACTTTCTTGATCACCTATTCTATTACTAGTCTCACTAAACCAATTACTTGTTTGGAAGTGGATGTAAAATTTCATCAAAAAAACGTACCAACTTGCATCAAAATAACAACTGGAATCTTCCGACAAAGTCGATACCTCTACAAAATACCTACAAACCCATATCTTAGTGTCTATTTTCGCCTTGAGCATAATTCTTCTTGATACAGTGATGTAAAGCAGCTTATATGAAATAATTTATGGCGTAATTTTGACTCAATGGTTGGTTGGGCCTCACAGTTTCTTTTCCTAATAGATTATGTATTCACTATTATAATTATTTACGACCCAAATCTGCTTACAGAGTGTATAACCTAAGATCTAGTGGTCTACTCTATGTAGTGTAGCTAGTCCACATGTTTTTCAATGAAGATTCCCAAAACAATCACTATTTTTTTTCATTTTCAAAAATAATTTAGTGTTCATCTTCTTTTCTCTTTGGTCATGCATCACAGTTGACCACTGATTCAGTTTGTTGCGAAATATTTTTTGCAGGTGTTTGACTCACTCCATATGAACTAAAGTAAGTGTTTAATTGCTCTATGGTTATATTAGGGTTTCACTCACCCATTTTATAAAAGATGGTGTGAGTAGTTTAGTTTCATTATAAGGAACTTTTACGCTCTCTCATTTTCATTATATTTTTATTTTTTTACATCTATTAGCAAAATGACCATATTCATGACATACCTTGCATTTGAAGGGGATTTGTTCATAGTCTAGCTGTGTTGGGAATAATGCTTAATTAGTTATGTAAAATGCTGACAAAGTAGCCAACAGATTTTGTGTTCACTGCAAAATTAAAGCAGCAGCTTGTTAGGGTGTCATTGCTAGAAAGTGTTGTAAATTAGCTGTAATGTCAGTAGATTTGTTTTAGAGTTTATTTTAGTAATAGTTTTACTATATAAGAATGTAGTTAATAGTTGAATGAATATATGAGGTTTGCAGCATTTTTTAGCTCACACAGTCACTGTGTTTTTTAATTGTTTTATCTTTTTTTATATGTATTTTTCTTCATAGTATTGTTGGCTTCTCAATTGGATTGAAATAATTCATTTCATATTCTACAAGTGGTATCAGAGCACATAAAATTCTTTTGGGTTAAAGTTGTATTGTTGGAATTTCGCCAAAGTTAATCATGTCGAATTCTGACCAGATGCTAGTTCCAGAATTTGATGGGAACGATTATGATTATTGGTGCATTAAGATGCTAACCTTTTTTATTGGAAAAGATTTGTGGGAGATTGCTGAATCAGGATATGAGGAGCCAGCTGATTGGAATCCTCTTACAGCCAATGAAAGAACAACAAGAAAGGAAGAAAGGAAGAAGAATGCTCAAGCTTTGTTTCACATTCAGATAGCTCTTGATAAGAGCTTATTTCCAAGAATATTAGCAGCAAAAACTGCCAAAGCTACCTGGGAGACTCTACAAGAAGCTTACCAAGGTAGTGATCAAGTTAAGGTGGTCAAGCTTCAGACATTGAAGTTAGAGTTCGAGAATTTCAAGATGCAAGAAGCTGAAAGTATCAGTGACTATTGTGTGAGAGTCAAAGATGTGGTCAATAAAATGGCTACACTTGGAGAAGTTGTAAGTAATGAAGTTTTAATTAAAAAAGTATTGAGATCTTTAACACATAGATGGAATCATGTTGCAATAATCATGGAAGAAAGTAAGGATTTAACAAAACTACAGTTTGATGAATTGGTTGGATCTTTGATGTCTCATGAAGAAAGATTGAAGGAAACTTTTGAAGCTATAGAGAAAGCTTTTTCCTCTAAACTACAAATTACAAAGAATGAAGATGCAAGTAGCAGCAGTACCAAAAGCCATCAAGGTCAAGGTAAATGGCAAAGCCAAAATTATTCAAGAGGTAGAGGAAGAGGTGGCTCAAGTGGAAGAGGTAGTTTCAGAGGAAGAGGTAGAGGTATATTTGATAAGAGAAATGTTCAATGTTACCATTGTAACAGGTATGGTCACTTTGAAAGAGAATGCAGATGGAAAGAAGGTAAAAATGCTAATTATGCTCAAGAAAGTGGTGAGTATCCTCCAGATCACTTATTTTTATCTTATGCCAAAGGTGAAAATACTAGTAAAGATGTTTGGTACCTCGATTCTAGATGCTCTAACCATATGACAGGGAATGAGAAGTTGTTTTCAGAAAAGGATGGAAGTTTCAAATCCAAGATCCAGCTTGGTGATGATAAGTCATTGGAGGTTGCTTCTAAAGGAGCTATGGAGGTCCAAACAAAAGAAGGTATAAAGAGTATTCATGACATTTATTATACTCCACAATTGAAGCATAATTTGTTGAGTGTTGGGCAACTCTGTGAGAAAAATTATAAAGTGTTAGGGTCCCACCCTAACCCCCTTATCTATGTAATGGGACCACATCATAGTCAAGAGTCAATAAAGCCCATATTAATAATTGTAAGTGGTTAATCTGCAATTAATAACGGAACCACAGTTAGTGGCAAATGGGCCGTAGTATTAGATAGATGGTATTAGTAATATGCGGTATTGGCCCGTGGTATTGCACGTAGGAGTCATATATAAAGGATAGAAACTCTCTGCGAGGAGCATCGTGTCTTATTTTGTAATCAAGCTCTTCTCTATTGGAGGTTGCCCCCTCGAAGAGGCAAGTGCACATTACTCTCTCAATAATAAAATCATTTCTATTCTATGTTCTGGGTATCTTTTCTTCTCATATTCTGTGTTCTGGGTCTCTTTTCTTCGCATATTCTGTATTTGGGTATCATTTGCAGGTTAAGAGCATAACAAGTGGTATCAGAGCACTTTCCACGGCCAGTGGGATCTCCATTTAGTAGCAATTTTTTTTTTTTTTGGCTCGAGACATGTTCCGGCGTCTTTAAACCATGGGATCTATCGTTGAGCGCATAAATCTGGGGATTTGGGGAGGCATGCACACAGGAAATACAAGAGGTGATCACGTCTGTTGGACTCCCTTGTAACCCGTGTGGGTACCCCTTCGAGTAGTAGCGCATTAGATAGAACCGCGCACGAACTGTCTTCCACGTACCCTCTGGGTATATCGGAAGCCCCATAGGCTCCTTGAAAACCTCGCCATAGATAAACCAGCGATCGTCTTGCGGCTATAGTGCACCGAGAACAGCACTCGGAGAGATTACTCGCCTGTACGATAGGGTAGTCGGGTGTTACGGCTAAGGGTACGGTCGACCCTCCTTAGTTAGAGCCCTGAAACATAGAGTCGAGTACTACTGCCAAACCCTTATGTATATTGCTATCTGTAGCACCTGACACTCCTCAAGACCCTAGTTCTTTTTTTAATCATCATCTCTTCCAGATCCGCTTGAGCAAAGGAGTGCAGCAGCAACAGACATCGGTCCCAATCAGCCAGTTCCGATCTATTAGATTCAACAGATCTGCAGAAGCAGTTAGTTCAACCGTCCAGCGCTACCCAAGCCGCCATTCAGATCTCTCAGATCCACCAGACCAGAAGCGTTGTGAAGGGTTCCTATACCAGGGTATAATTGTCGTAGGGCTTTTGGCCGCATTGACATTTCGAGGATTTGGCCACTGCAGTATTGATCAAGAAGGAGTAAAACTCTGTTAGGAGTAAAAAAAAAAAAAGAGTCTGAGATCTTTAGGGATGCTTATTGGTGATATAGCCCATTAAAATCAGGACAACGAGCTGAGCATGGTGGTACCATTCAATTAATTGGGAAAAAAAATTTGGCGGTCCCAACTTTTTATCAGGTCGGTGTATGGTAGCAACTAGAGCTCAAGCGATGGCCAATTAAAGGATGGACAAACTGGAAGAAACGGTGAACGAAATCCAAACTCAGCTTAGCAGACTAGATCTGGACAGAATGCATAGAGAGCTTAGCGGACTAAGTATCCAGCTACAGAAATTGCAGGAAAAAGGCAAGGCGGATTTTATGTCAAACAGCAAGGAGAAAGCCCACGAGGAGGGGTATAATGGCCATGAAGGCAATTACGGTGAATCTAGCCACTCTCCTCACGTCTGGCACACCCATCCACCACCCAGTCAGCGACCTCCCAAGTTTGATATGCATAAATTTGACGGTTCTCACGCGTCCGCATGGCTAGCACAAATGGATTAGTATTTCAAATTGAATCATATCCTAGATGATGCGACCAAGCTTATGTTGGGGAGCATGTACTTTGACAATGAATGGTGGCAATGGTGGGAATGGCATCAGCATTGCAATGGATATTTTAGGATTTGGACCCAATTTACCAAAGCTCTTCGAGATCGCTTTGAACAAGAAGACTCTTATTTTGGTCGTCTCACTAAGCTCCGACAGAATGGTACAGTGGAGGAATATATTAACGCTTTTGAAGGCTTAGCTTTCCGCACTAGGGGTCTCACAGATGAGTTCTACATGGAATGTTTTATCAGCGGTCTTAAAGAAGCCATCAAAGCTCAAGTTCTACTTCACCACCCTCCCAGGTAGCTCGTAAGGTGGAACGTGCATTAGCAGCCCAATAAAGTCGCCCAAATTTCCCTGCTAAAGGTCCTCCCCCACAGGCTCAGAACACGACTCAAACACTTAAGGTCCAAAAGGTGTCCCCTGTGGAAATGGCCGAAAGAGGGAAGCAAGGACTATGTGTTGGAAATAATACTGAGAGGGGGGGGTGAATCAGTATTATCACATTAATAAAACTTTTTCATTTCCATAACCAGATTCATATATGCTACTTCCACAACTTCTTACGATTAAGTTAATTGATCTTCAATGAGTGCATTAGAACATTATCAACCATATTATCAGTTAACAGATGCAGTAACATAGAATAGATCATCACACATAAGGCACACACATGAACACCATGATATAAGGTGGAAACCCAATGCGGGAGAAAACCACCTGCTGCAAGTCATCTCAATCTTCTTCTTAATAAGAAAATCCTTTTACAATATTTTGTACTGTTGCAGCCTTATACCAGTACGGGAGCTACAACCCCCTTTGCTCTTGTACTAGCCGATCCATTTACTAGTCGCAGGGCTACTACTGGCTACAATGCTCCAAAGATTTTCCTTTAGCCTTGTATAGCTTATATACTATACGGTAGGTGCTGACCTAACAATTCTTCTCTCCTCCAGGTACCACGTTTCATCAATTTTCATACTGGATACACTGAAGCACAACACATAATCTGAAAGGCCACGTTTCATCCAATTTTCATACTGGACCCAATAACCACATTGAAGCTCATAATCAAACAACCTTATGAATCACCCAATCACTAGATCAATACATATACAATGAGAGTCATCAATGAGATCTAGTTCATCAGATCACATAAAGATATACTCAATCACTTTTCAGACGGCTGTCATAAGATCATACTACCAAAAACTAGACATCACTTCAACACCCAGAACACAGCAAGGATAAACATGGATTTCAAGAGAAGTAAGCAGCTTGTTCAACTGCTCGTCTGCTTACGTAAGCACCCTGCTCAACTGCTTGCCTGCTTACAGTACTCACCCTGCTCAACTGCTTGCCTGCTTACAGTACGCACCCTGCTCAACTGCTCGCCTACTTACGTACGCATCCTGCTCAACTGCTCACCTGCTTACATACGCACCCTACTCAACTGCTAGCCTACGTACCTCGCTCTGAGTCCATTGAACTACCTGCGGTCCTCCGCACCTGAAACCCTTCTATGCCTGCGTACGGGTGCACCTGCAACCCTTTTGTACCTGCGTACCGGCACACCTGAGACCCTTCTATGCCTGCGTACGGGCGCACCTGCAACCCTTCTGTACCTGCGTACCGGCGCACCTGAAACCCTTCTATGCCTGCGTACGGGTGCACCTGAAACGCTTCGTTCTTGCGTATGTACGCACTTTTCTCTCACTGTACCTGTGTACCTTCGGGCATAGATGATTTCAAGACTTCAGAAAGAACCCAGACAGTCAGATCTACAGATCTGAACATGCACCGAAGAGATCTTAGTCCATCAGTAGATTCGCCTTATTTAGATCTAGACCAGATCTTGCCCTCATAAGATATTCAACCAAAAACATGCTTAAGCCAAATGATCTCCTTTTCTTTATATAGCAAATCTCTTCCTTAAATCATGGATTAATACCACGGGCCGACACCATAATAACACAAAACTGTTGGCTAAAAACCAAGTGTAAAACATAAGAAACCCCACGTGTGCTTTTCTTTGCCTTGAAATGTGTGCACTGGGGTTACGCACCTCCTGAACGGGATGACTGCGGGTATGTACGGACTTTATGTAACACCGACCTGCGTGTACGCACCTTATGTAAGGTGTACCTGCATACCCCTTATTTTCTTCAATATTTGATAGCTGATCATCAATCTCTGCTGCTGACTTGAAGTATTATGATCTATCACCTGAATGGGTTGCCATCAAGGACAAAACTTTAGCCATAATGCCAACAGTAAGAAGAGTATCATAGCAGAGGCCACTGCTAAGCTCTTCTTTAAGCGAGTGTAGGTACACTTTGGGATACCACAGTCCATTGACTTAGATCGAGACAATAGATTCTTGAGTGCATTTGGTCAAGTCTTTGGTCGATGCTGGATACAAAACATAGTAAATCCACAACTTTCCATCCCCAAACAGATGGCCAAATAGAGGTTGTCAACAGGATGATCATACACATTTTGCGCATGTACAACTCGAAGCATCCATGTACGTGACACAAAAGTCTCCCCTATGTCCAACACAACTACAACAGGTCTCTCCACAGCTCAACATGCCATAACCCCTTTTAGGTAGGGCTGGCGTTTAAGCCATTATGCCCCATTGATGTGGCCATACCATTTGCAGCCACTCATGTAGATTCGGCTCACATTTAGTCCGAAGATTAAAGGGATAACAACTTCATTGAGCGCATTCAACACATCCACCAATAGGTCCAAGATATATTGGAAAAAACCAACGCTAAGTACAAGCAGCGCCATGATCAGCATCGAGTGTTGCACAAGTTCTAGGTGGGTGACAAAGTTTAGCTACATTTGCAGAAGGAGTGCCTTATTGGACCCCACCATAGGCTTCACCTTCTCCGATATGGGCTATACACCATCACCAAGGTCTGTGATTAAACTTGTAGTACTCGAAGAGACCTTGCGAACAAGGTATCGTAAACACCAAATGGAGATAATATGACCAAGTTACGACCCCGAGAATTTTGCTGCCTAACAAACCCCAACATGGCCCACAAACTCTTGGTGTTACATCTCCTGGGGTTAGGGTTTTTATTATCTTCCAATAATAAATAGGCCCTTGACCCTCATTGTAAAATAGTTTAGAGGGATGTAGCCACCACATCTCTTCTCAGAGATAAGCTACCATCGCCTGAGCTATCTTATTTCCATTCTGTTTGTAAGCATAGTTCAACATTTTTCTATTAATGATATGAAGTTTTTTCTATTGCATCTCTATGTTTATGATTATATCTCTAATTTGTTGCGTTCCTGTTTAAGTTCAGATCAATAATCACATTTATCTAATGGAAAATATTTACAAGTATATGATGGTATGTAGATTCCATGTTAATAGAATTGATTAAGACTGCCTCTACATTAGCATTAATTGGCCTTTTCATAACAAAAAACAAAAAAAACCAGTATTAGATCTACTAGCAAAAATCCATTCTCTATGAGAAATTCAAGGCACATAGAAGTCATATAAATGTTGTCAATAATTTAATCATTGGTAATGTTTCAGTGGGAGCATTGGAGTATAATCAATAATAATTAAATTATTTTTAGCAGAAATATGTTTGGAGGAATTCCAATTGTTCAAGAAAACACAACAAAGAATTTACAAGCGCACTAATGATGGTTTCTTCTTTGCTAGAACATTCAAGTTATTAAGAGGTTTTCATCCATTATTCACATACTTTGTGAATATATTAGTTGGTACTAAAGTTTTAGCTAAACATTGAAAGATTCCTTGAAGATAACATAATGGCTCTATATTAAGCTATAAGAGGCCAATGTTGGACATTGAGTTAGCATTGGCAAATTGAATCTATAGTATGGTCACAGAGATAACACTTGAACCTTATTTTTATATTTAGGTATTGTTGTCATGCATTTTAAACCACGTTTGGGTTGTGGTGGTTATTGAAATGATTTTAATAGGATATCCTTATAATGGGTAGGGATTTATGGTTGATTACTTCTATTGGCATATCTCATATATACCATCAACTTCTTATTCTATGATCAAAATTTTAACTTGATATTATCAAAAGAAAGCACTTAGACTTAACTTGATAGGAACCAAGAGACTTAGGACAGTGATGCAAGTAAGGACCATTGTGGCAATAGGGTTGAGAGGAATTCACTTTTTAAGGTTGAAGATCAACTATATAACTAAATCATCATTTATAAATACAAATAACTTAATAAATTTAATTACAACTTATTTTTAAACAATAACATAAAATATTTTTTTGAATCTGCACACAATATATATAAAGATCCATCTTTAGTCTTTATCTATCAATCATCTTAATTCCTGATATATCAAGCATTGAGATGTATCAAATATCTCGAGGTGAAAACTTTACATTAAAAATCTTAAACTTAGTATATAAATTATTATTTGTTTCATTATGGAAACCAAATTATAAAATTTTCAATTTAACAATCATATCAACATCTCTTTGCACCTTTTGGGGAAGTTGCTAGATATTTAATAGTTGATATTTTAGAGGATTTAAATTTCTTTATGCCACCTTTTAAATATTTGGCGTCCAGGCTCGATGTATCTCCTACAGGATGAGAAATGTGTACATATGCTTTCATTCTTGTACTTGAAAAGGTCGGTTTTTATTCTTATCTCAGATTAGTCTGTGTCATTCTGATGTACATGTGACTTTCATTTAAGGAACTGTAATAATTACATGTCTCGGAGTAACATGCCTCATTATTATGTACATGTGAGTTTCATTTGGGTAAATCCCTTATATTGGAACGCATTTGTAAAACTAAATCGATAGCCAATAATTGTAATAAAATTTCACCGATGTGAAAAGGAAAGTGAATTTTCAATTATGGGAGGCTAGAAGTTGGAGGTGACTTGAGGTGAGTTTGTTTAAGCACTTTGAATTGAATCGAATGATCAGTTTTTGATAGTATAGTCAAATATATTATGAAATATGGGAATTACAAACTGTAGTTGAATGTATGAAATGTAGGGTTGTATATGATCAAACAAATTTAATAGAAGTTATAGCAATGTTGTTTGTTGTATAGATAAAGGCTATATGTTTTTATTGTGTCAGTTTTTTTCTACAATATCTTTGACTTTGGAATTGAATGGGAGATTTAATGCATAATTATAATATAATGTATGTGTATTATTTATTGTGATGAATAGTTTTACATTTTTTTAATAAATTACAATAATATTATTATTTCAAAATATAAAAATTTATAATATTTAAGATTGTTGGTTTAGTTTTTGTTGATATAATTTTTTGATGCAATAATTTTATTGAATAAAAATAAATAAATTGTCCACTTGAAATGAGATTTTTACATGCGCTGGCGTCATATATAAACCAAATTGAGCCACATGAAATATCTCATTGGTGCTTTGTAAGGAAAAATAGATTTACTCTTGATAGATGCCTTTGTCTTGGATTGTGTTTGTATATTGAATGAAAATCAGATTGAACTATGAAGAATTTATTTGAACAAAGAACAAAAATCAAAGTGGAATTAACATATCAATATTTGATTGTTCTATATTGTGATTATTGTCGAAGGTGTCTCTCTAGGGTTGCTTTGGGTAGACACTATTCATCCCAACCAATAAGATGCATCCATTTTCGTCTTCCTCTGTCAATCCATTTTTTTACATGTGGCACTTTGAACAATGCCCACCCTAGCTTTCTTCCAATACTTGACCTTTCGTATTTCTGTTACTAGACACAAATCCCTAGACAAGGATCACCATATCATTGTTGATGGGATCCCCTTGGATTTTTTGGTGCTTCAAATGCTTGCAAGCCAAGACTGACGTTGATCTTGGGGTTCTCGATGTGGGACTCAAAATAGTGGAAATCCTGCAACTTGAAGCTTTGTCTACTACTCTTGTCCCTTAACCGACTTGAAATACATCACTGGAGATGAGGAACTCTGCTTTGGGTACAAATTATTTTTGAAAAGATCTTTCATTTCCAAGTTCTTGAAAATTTTGCGGCCTTGCAACTCGAACTTTCGTTTACTATATTTAGATTACAAAAACTAGGACTACTAGCTTTACTTTGGACATCAATGGTTTTCCTCACACACACTTCCTATGTCAAGCTCAAGGAAATCTCAAGGCCTTGTGATTCTAACTGTTGTCTGCTCCTCCTTTGTCTCAACCACCCTAAATTAAAAAAAGCAAGACCATAGACTTTGCTTCGGACAATAGTTTTTTATCTTACCCAACTCATTTTGCTAAACCGACTTCAATTAATCATCACAAGACGAGGACCTTTGCTATGGAAACAAGATCTTGATCAAGCTATTTTGTCAATGAGCTCATGAAAATCTTATTGGAAATTTTTGCAGAGCATATGCTCATGCATTCAATAATAAGTTATGTTCATGGGGAGATGACCTTCCCAAATCTTTCATTACTTCAGTGTATCTTTGCACCTTTAAAGGAAATTTCTAATTTAATATCTTATCAAATACAACCTATAGTGACAAATGTTTGTCAAAATCCATGACAACCAAGAGTCCACTCCCTTCACGTGTTGGTCAACCAAAAAGTAAAAGCATTGAATGATATTTGAGAAAGTGTACCTCTTCACGTGTTGGTGAGCCATTATATATATAAAACAAATCCATTGTTGTGTGTTAATAAGTATTCAACCAAGATTCTATGCAATGTAGAGCACAATGTGAAAGAAGTGGATGACTTTTGATAAAGTGGTACCTCTTCACGTGTCGGTGAGCCATTAACAAAAAGAAGAAATCCATCACTGCATATTGGGAAGTATTCAACAAAGATTCTATGCAATGTGGACCACAAAGTAAAAGAAGTGGATGATATATGAGAAAGTGGTACCTCTTGACATGTTGGTAGGCCATTACCAAACAAAAAGAAAAGCCATTGATGTGTGTTGGGAAGTATTCAACAAGCATTCCATGCAATTTTGAAACAAGGATTTTGTGGCAGGCTCGTGTTGGTTACGCATCTTTGGAATACAAAGCACCCACATCACATCATTGTTCAACACCTTGTAAAAGGCATATACGTGCTCACAGGAATTCATAAATAAAAGTTGTCTTTCCCCTAAAGTTTCATTGTGTTGTTATTAAGTTTATGAGTCCACACCTTTCCATATTTCAGTATCAATGGCGAGCCTAACTATATGCCCGCAACCTTCTATTGCTTCCTCCTCCATGACCTCATCATCTTCTTCCTCGACTTCTTACTCTTCTCCTTGGGATGTTTTTATTAATCATAGAGGCCCCAATGTTAAAAATACCTTTGCTAGCTATCTGTACTGATTTCTTATTGACATAAGCTTGAGAGTCTTTTTGGATAAAGAGGAGTTGGAGGTGGGACAAAATATCCCTTCTCAAATAGAACAAGGTATCTGTGGTGCATCTGCCCACATTGTAATTTTTCAGAAATGTATGATGAAACTACTTGGTGCTTGGATGAACTTATCCTCATGGTAGAGTCTATAAATTCAGGGAAAATAATTCTTCCTATATTCCACAAAGTTCAAAATTTTGTGCTCTGAGGCAGGAAGGTAACCATAGGCAAGGGCATGTGGCGAAACATGTAGTACTCGAAGATACCTTTCCAATAAGGTATTGTACATGCCAAATAGAGATAATATGACCAAGTTATGACCCTGGGAAGTTGTATACCCAACTAACCCCAACAGGGCCCACAAACGCTTGACGTTACATCTCCTAGGTTTAGGGTTTTCTCATGTTTTCCAATAATAAATAGGCCCTTGAGCCTCATTGTAGCATAGTTCAAAGGGATGTAGCCACCACATCTCTTCTCAGAGATAAGATACCATCGCCCGAGCTATCTTATTTCCTTTCTGTTTGTAGGCATAGTTCAGTATTTTTCTATTAATGAAATTAAGTGTTTTTCTATTGCATCTCTTTGTTTGTGATTATATCTGTAAGTTCTTGCATTCTTGTTTAAGTTCAGATCAATGGTATTAGAGCGGCCTTCTCTTTCTCTATTTTTCTTTGCATGTCCCCAATGAGGTCAAGGTATAAGGAGTTAGGGCTTGATCTAGTTAAACCATTGAAAGATCAGCCTCGCTAAACCTAATGACCTCCCATGGCAGAAGAAAATAAAGACAAGGGGGCAGGAGATCCTTTCAAAATGTTGCTTGAGGAATCCCTCGAGTGACAAAGGGATGCGATGATGGATGACTTTGCCCAAATCCTTCGACGACTACCCACAGCTGATGCATCTTCATCCAACAGCCACCCTGGAAGAGCCACTCCTTTTAACGTACAAGTTAACTTTGATATTCCCATATTCGAAGACCTGATAGATGCAAAGATCGTAGATAAATGGTTAAATCTATTGGAAGAATATTTTTTGGTTCATGACTTTTCCAATTGGGAAAAGATTAATTTTTCACTTCTCATAGTCACCCCACATGTCAAGGATTGGTGGGAAACCTACTGTGAACAAAAGCACGAGAGTGAACCCTCATTTTTTTCAGTTGCACCCACTTGGAATATTTGACGAGACACCATCAAGGAACAATATTACCCTGTCGAGAGCTATGAAGACAAATACATAAAGTATACCATGCTACGACAAGGAAGGGACCAAGATGTGCTAGAGTTCACAAATATTTTCCATACCCTTCGAACGAAGCCGGTTATCAAGGATATTAAGTGAAATTTGGTGCTCAAGTATCGTGGTTGTCTACAAAAGTACATCCAGGATGAGATGGACTTCCTTGCCATTTCCTCGCTTGGCACGACGTATCGGTATGCTAACAAGATTGAGCAAAAGTTTAAATATAAGGATATAGACTTTGTATTTTCAAATCGAAAGCACAGAAAAGGTGCCCCCAAACAACGGAACAAAATACCAAGCCAAGGTGGGGGCTACCCAGGACATCCCGCCAAAGCCGCAAGCAAAGAACAACACCACGAAGACGAAGTAGGACACGGGAAAATGGTGCGAGTTCCATAAGAGGTCCACTCACAATACAAGTGAGTATCGAGCCAAGCATTCACTGGTGGCTGAGTTGAAGGCTTCTAAATCAGATGCAGGTTTCGACTCTGAATCAGAACCTGATAAGGAACTAATAAATGGAATCAAATCATTGATGTGGATCCTAGTGCCACTATGGCCACCACAAAGATCCAAAAGATTGAGCCTAAATATCCAGATAAGGCGGAACACCTCTTCCACTCACAGATGTGGGTGAAGGGTTCTCCTCTCTAGTTAATTGTCGACATCGAGAGCCAAAATAACCTCATTTTAGCAGTGGTCATGAAGCAGCTAGGCCTAATGACTACAACACATCCACAGTCGTACACCATCCGGTGGCTTCACTAAGGACGAGATCTTCGCGTCAGCCAACAGTGTCACCTTCCCTATAGCATCAAACTCTTCACGGATGAGGTATTGTGTGACGTTGCTCCTCTTGAAGTTTGTGATGTATTGTTAGGAAAACCATAATTGTGGAAGTGACATGATGCATATGAGTCTAGGCCTCGCTCTATGATTATTACTTTGGCTAATAAGTTGTACAATATATCGGAGGTAGCCCCACCTATTGCCATCTCTTTGATCACTGGAAATCCATGCAGTAAGATCATTTCCTAGACCAGGAAATTTCTTTTCCTTATGAGTTTCCCCCAGGGAAAGAAGAAGGTTGTGGCCACAGCTTCCAGACAGGGTTGCTCCTCACAGCAGCAACAGATGGACAAGGTCCTGGAGGAGTATAAGTACATTTCCACCTCACCCACAGGGGTACCTCTGCACTATCAAATCAAGCACTCCATCGATCTGACCCCGGATGTGTCACTGCCCAATGGACTGATCTATCGACTCTCTGTGCTGAAGAATGATGAGATCAAGAGGCTGATTTAGGAACTATTGCAGAAAGGGCACATCATACCAAGCTCATCAACTTGTAGGATGCACTGTTATGCCACCTCAGACACATTTGTGTTCCTTCAAGTGGGCGTGCCAAGATGATTTTTGAGGTGCACTACAGTCAAGTCGCTGGACATTTTGGAGTAGAGAAAATAGTGGTGTTATTACATAAGTATTTTTATTGGCTGAAACTTCGTCGGGATGTTTCAGAATTACAATATATCCTACAGCACATGCACTATTAACAAACCAACCATCAAGAAGCAAGGTTTGTATACTCCTCTACCTACTCCTAGACGACCTTTGGAATTTGTCTTCATGGATTACATGTCAGACCTTTCTTATACTAAGCACGACAATAATTTCGTTTTCATGGTTGTCGATAGATTCTCTAAGATTTCCATCATGGCAGCCTACAAGAAGAGTATCACAACAGAGGCCACTGCTAAGCTCTTCTTTGAGTGAGTGTGGTTACACTTTGGGATCCCATAGTCCATTGTTTCAGATCGGGACAACAAATTCACGAGTGCATTTTGGTCAAGTCTCTGGTCGGTGGTGGATACAAAACTTAATAGGTCCACAACTTTCCATCCCCAAACTGAAGGCCAAATAGAGGTTGTCACTAGGATGATCGTAAACATTATGCACATGTACAACTCAAAGCATCCACACACGTGGGATGAAAGTCTCCCTTGTGCCTAACATAGCTACAAAAGAGATCTCCACAACTCAATATGCCACAACCTTTTTAGTTAGGGGTGGTATTTCAGCCATTATGCCCCATTGATGTGGTCATACCATTTGCAGCCACTCTGTTAGATTTGGCTCACGTTTAGTCCAAAGTTGAAAGGGATAAAAACTTAATTGAGTGCATTCAACACATCTGCCAATAGGTCCATGATATATTGGACAAAGCTAATTCTAAGTATAAGCAGTGCCATGATCAACATCGAGTGTCGCACAAGTTCTAGGTGGGCGACAAAGTTTGCCTACATTTGCAGAAGGAACACCTTGTTGGACCCCAGCACAAGGTTTTCCTACTCCGATATAGCTATACACCATAACTAAGGTCATCGGTGACAATTCCTTCGAGCTCAGCATCCCATTATTCCTTGGTATGCCCCCAGTGTTCAATGTAGGCTGCCTTCGGCCATACTTTCCACCATTGTTGGACACATCTAACATTCCAGAAAAACTCACACCAACAGAGCTCAAATCGAACTGCATGGAAGAAGCCACAACTGATTAGATCATGGACACACAGATCAAGAACACTTGCCAATAGAGGATACAAATATATCAAGTTTTCAAAGCAGGCCAACTCCTTCACCAAGGCAAGACTTGGTTCACCAGGGACCAGGTTCAACAGAAATTTCCTCACCACATGGAGGCTCTGCACGCAATGGGGACCATTGCTTCCTAAGGGGGGAGGAATGATCCAAGTGGATATTGGTGGCCACCTTCCTATTCCACCTAGACCCCCCAATCAGTTTCATCTGTTTCCTTGTTCATTTCAGCATTTACTATTTTTATAAGTTTTTCAGGTCCTCAACTTCCGAAGCAGTTTTGACCCCCTAAATGGCATTTTTTTTGGGTCTGAGGTTGCGGAAAATCTGTAGTACTCGGAGAGACATTTCCAATAAGGAATCGTATGTGCCAAACGGAGATAATATGACCAAGTTACGACCCTTGGAATTTGGATGCCCAACTAACCCCAACGGAACCCACAAACTCTTGGTGTTACATTTCCTGGGGTTAAGGTTTTGATTGTTTAGGTTTTTCTCATGTTTTCCAATAATAAATAGGCCCTTGAGCCTCATTGTAACACATTTCAGAGGGATGTAGCATCCACATCCCTTCTCAGAGATAAGCTACCATCACCTGAGCTGTCTTATTTCCATTCTATTTCTAAGCATAGTTCCATATTTTTCTATTAATGAAATGAAGTGTTTCACTGTTGCATATCTGTGTTTATGATTATATCTATAATTTGTTGTGTTCCTTTTTAAGTTCAGATCAATATTCACATTTATCCAATGGAAAATATTCACAAGTATATGATGGTATGTATATTCCATGTTAATAGAATTAATTTACACTGCCTCCATATTAACATTAATTGGCCTTTTCATAACACAAAACACAAAAAATCAGTAGTAGATCTGTTAGGTTCCTATAATAATAGGGATCATAATTTTGAATTGACTATGTTAAGTCTTGTAATATTGTACATACCTTTGCTTTTCGTAAATGTTTTCCATATTAAAAATGAAAACAGGGTCTGTCCTAAAAAAATTAAAAAAAAAAAAAATCAAAGGACCAAAGGAAAGAAGATCAAAAAGATATGAAATATGAACCCCATAAAAAGAAACAACAATAAATTTTGAAAGTGTTGCACATTCAAATGCCACTACTCTTAGTTTACTTGTTGCAAATAAAATTGTGTGCAGCTTGTCCAAAATGCCACAATTCATGATGATCACACAGTTCAATCTTGATTACTCATGCTTTCAATTTTATGTCATGATAGTTAGTGAATAAAGATCTAACCAAACCATTTAATCTTGGCAGATCATTGGTTAGGTAGAGAATAAAACGAGCTCATAAGTTTAATTTGAGCCATTGGAGGATATAAGGTTATAAATAAGTTAGTTTTCTTATCAAAAGAAAATAAAAAGGGTCAGCAAGCTCAAATGTACCCAATAAAGGAGAAAAAAAAATGTTAGGCTAAATAAAGGGTAGGTAAAATAGGTTTTGGAATGCATAAGGTTGCTAACTCAAATGCACCTTCAACATGCTTAATCCTATTTTTCATGAGTAGGAGGAATTATCAAAGAAGGAGGAAATTCACGAAAGTTATATATTACTTTGGGTATTTACCCTAAAGTTCTATATAATCTTATTCTTGAATATTAAAGCTCATTCACTACTTTCCCCTCATTCACTAAACACCTTACATGTCTATTTTATTAATTTCCCCCCGTTCATTTTTTCCCTTCACGCTCATTCCCTAAGTTATTTGTTTCATAACTTACCCCTTATTTACATATTCCCTTCATTACCCCTTCATTACTTTTCATTCCCTAATATTTTTCCACTCCTAAAAACCCTTGTTCCTTTGAAAATCCTTTTCCCCTTTACTTACTCCACTTGATAGAGTTTAATTAAAATACTTTTTTTAATTAAATTTAACCCCCACTTCATAACTCCCCGATGCTAACATATATTATTAAACCTATCATACCCTTCCACATAAAATATCCCCAGGCCCCACCTATCATAACCCCCTAACTCTTCTATCTGTCTGATCGCACCCCCCAGCGTCCAACCTTTATGTTTCCGGGAAAACTAGTGTATTTTCGATCTGCTAGTCCCACTAAGATGGGTAGCTATCTTAGAAACAAACAATTCAAAGCACTTGATGATTTCCTTTATGTATGATAGATAAGAGAGAAGCAAAGAGCACCAACCTATATCTTTCGCTTGGCTTCTTGCTTGTTTCCTCTCTCCCTTGATAGAGCTTGCCACTCCTTTCCTACTTGTCCTGATTTAGAGAATACCTATAGAGGCAAAGCAAAAAAACACCATCAAAGCATAGAGATCTATAATACCATAAACAATGCAGAATCAGAAATACATTAACCATACAATTGCATCCACAAATAACAAGATTCACAAATACACGATTATATGGAGGAAAACTCAATGAACTTTATTGATAGTATAAGTAGAAGAGAGGATTACAACCCAGCTGTCTGATCCAGCATCATCCTCCCAGCATGAAAGCCCTCTTTACCTCAAGAAAAGTAACATCACCCAACAATACAATGTCTCAAAGAGAAACCAACAGCACTTCCTTACAGATTACAAAATTCCAGCCTCTAGATCTCTATGATGAGGGATTGATATATAGATATTTGCATAGGGGTGAGTCAGCTTCTGGGTTTTTGATTAGTGTCATTTCACTGATATTTCTTGGTTCCACTTGGAGATTTCATGATCTCTTACTCATCCCTGGGAGAATTCAGAGAGGCAAGTGTCATATGAGAAGTTTCTAGAATATTCTCTAGGTTTCCACTTAGCAAACTGTCTCTGCCATTTGTCTACTCTCGCCCATCACACCCTACAAAAGGTTCTTTCAGTATGCATTGCACCTGGCCAATGTTACAGTCAGTATGCATCACAACCTTAGCATGGAGTAGTCTGTATGGTCCAATTTTTTTAGGTGGAACTTCTGGGAAATGATGCAATCAGTTGAACATGATCCTTTAGGGTGTGAAACAACACTTTTAGGGGTTTAAGAGCCCTTGGTTTATCGACATATGTGATTGGGGTTGTAGTGCCCAAATATGTCTATAACTATTGCCCCCTAAAGCATGAGGTTGTAAATCTTCTGATGTCTGGTGAAATGCTTTATCATGAGGGTTCAAGGTTTTTCGAATTGGAAGGTGACCTGTAATAAGATACAATACAATACATTATCTTCATATTATTTTCATGGTCTAGCTGAGGCGGGAATTCCCATGCTCAGCTTTATAAATTCATTTTCATGTACATAGGACAGACAACCATCTGCTATTGCAGACTGGTGATTCTTGTAGAGCCATCATCCCTTAGCTTGGATGATCATCTGTGCAGCTATGGTGTACATTTGATGTCTTTATTTTCCTGAATATATCACAGCCCAGATGGATGAAACTAGATCCGGGGTCTTCAAACATTCAATCTTTGGCCGATGTACAAGTTGATCCATGTGAAAAGATGTTCAGAAGATGAACATGGAAAGACATCGCCTGATTACCATCCAATGATGTAAGTTATTAACATGTGCGAGAGGAATCACCGATAATGATAATGACCCTCAAGGTACTATAGTAAAATTCACATGGTGTGAATATATGAGTTGATGTTGAACACCATACAAAATCTTTCGGTTGAAAGCCATTAATGTAAACCTGTCGCCGGAAGTGAGAAACTTGCCATTGAGGCATGCAAGCTTCAAAGTACTGAAAGGGTTGTTCCTAGGTCGACTTCTTGGATAATGAGATGATGTCGACAAGAAGTGACCTGTCATAGGAGGGTATTAATGAATCCCATATCTACGACATGGAATGGAGCAAATGATTTTGTAAAGGTGAAAATGATCTGATGATACAAGGTCGAGGGTGGCGGTCATGAAAGAATGAAGCGTGAACGTACTGCAGTGGATGAGACACAAGCTGGGTTGGTGAATTCTCTGAGTGACTTCTCTTGAACATATCAATGACACTGAAATGGATTGGTAGCATTAACCCCAAAAATGGATGGTATGGTGGACCACTGGTGATATGACCGGTGAACGGAATAACCCAACCCGACTCAATCATGGTGATGGAGTGAAAGTGTCATGTTCAAGAGTGACCTGCTACCAATAAAGTTTTCTTCAAGTTTTCTTCCCAATTTTTCCCCAGTCATTTCTGACCAATACCTCTTTATTTTTGTCAAGCTTGAGGAGGATAACATATGCTTGTTCTATAATTTTCCCTTCAGGCAAACCCGTTGCTATGTTTTAATGAGCCTAGCGACAGTGAAACTCGCTCTTCTCTGCATGGACAAGTTCGTCACTATTGTTTTAACGAGTTTAATGACAAAGATAACTTAGTTCTTTTCAATTTTAGAGAGTCTGAAAAGAGACAGAAAGGAAACTCCAGTAATCCTTTTTCATAACATAATCCCTTAAGTCTGAAAAAGTATAAAACAATGTGAAAAGGATGACTTTTCGATAGTTTTAATGAGCCGAACAAGAAAAACACTCGATCTTTTTGTGTAATGATCCCTCAGGTCCAGAAAGATTAAAATCTAGAGGAGGGATAGCACTTCCAATCACTTTAACAAGCTGGAGAGGCCAATTGCTCGGCAATCTTTTCATATTTTATGAGTCAGATGAAAAGAGCTTAAAGGAGACTCATTTTCTGAGGAACGAGTGATGTTTTCATATAACAGCTGGTTCCAGGTAAGGTTTGGAACTTTTCAACCACGACAGTGTAAAGAAGATGGCTAATAGAATCACTCATCACAATTGTTCCTCAAAAGGGGTAAACAATCAAATGGAGGCGTATGATCGGCTAAAAAAGAGTGGAGGTGATGGTAAGAACACGACCAAGGTTCAAAAGCTGATGATTATGCGATTGCAATGGTTATTTACCGAAGGTGGGTTCATTTTTTAATGAGCTTAAACTCTGGTGGAACATATGCTCATCGTCAGGTTTATTTTTTAATGAGCTTGAACTTCACGTAAAACTGCTCGTGTCACTCGTATAATAAGGATGTCTCATCGATAGGTTCATTTTTTAGGGAGTTTGCCCCATTCGAAACTTTGCTCCGTATCCTTTCATTATGCAAGCTAGGAACGACCAATCCTACGAGTTTAAAGGGTTAAGAACCTACAAAATAAGAAAATAAATGGTCACTTTTCACTTGCATGCAAAAAGGTTTGCATGCCCCTAGGTATAATGAAGTAGAGTTTCCAGGTTACCCTTCAATTTGCAGACAAAACACTTGCTTTGTTGGGAAAGGCATACCTTCTAACAGAGGAATATTATTCCAGTCTAATCCCATTTTCCTAAATGGGCGGGTGTGTCAGACTAGCCATATTCCTACGTGGAAACCTACCTTATAACTAGGGTTTTCCTGCCCAAGCAGACCAAGGCGCATGCCTCCTGGGTTTCAGTCACAATCACCGAATCACTCGCGCTCATCAGGTGGATGGACTAGAGATTGATGAGACATTCCTTGCGCAAAAATACCAGATAGGGATGGAATTTGACTATTAGCTATGTGTGAAATGGGGAATGAAAGCTGGTCTATGAGCTGGACCACTCTACCTTCATGTGGAAAACACATCACTCGAAAGAGTGAGGAAACAATAGCTCCCATGCTATAAATGTAGTCACACCCAAGGAGTAGATTGTAATCTAAATATCATTGGACTACCATTATGTTTATATGAATGGTTTTCCTTCTCAAGTTATAGGCAAACTTGGAAGGATCCCTAATGGTCGACTGGTTCCTTTATTGAAGCTTGTCAGATTTCGCATCTCAGGCAGAAGTGATGGCGAACCAAGCGCTTTCCAAGTAGTTGAGGAAAGGATACTCATAGAATCCCCTTCATCTATGATAGTACCAACCATGATCATTCTGTAAGCTTGTACTATGATTCGAAATGGTACATTAGATGGTAGATGGGGTTTGCCTAGTAGATTCCAATCGAAGGAAACGACTAGATTGCTTGGAGGTGGGACCGAATAAACGACCGGATAAATCTCTGACAAACTTCCTGCCTCGGGTAAAGGAATGGGTATATTTCCCTCATGTTCAATGATAGATGCTTTTACCGACAACAAAGGTGTGTCAGTTGGATTTTCAACTAATGATGGACTCGGTAAGAGTTTCTTGTAGCCAGGAGGAAGCCGTAGCAGTGAAGCAGGACAGTTATCCAAGACTCTTTTAGCTTCATCTAGGAAGGGACAAAGGTGGATGGCATGATCACCTTCACACAGTCTACAAGGAAATTTATATCTTCCTTTCTGTCCATTGATTTCATTTTCACTAGTTGACGGTGTACTTTCAACATGATCGTTAGAGGTTGACGACACCAGATTGTGCAAACGAGGAGACTAGTCCCTTAAGATCCATGGGATGCAAGGAAAATCTCGATGATAGTGGTCCCGTTTGCAAATGACACATGGAGATTTAGGTTTGGATGGTGCAGTGTGTGGATTTTCACTAGAAAATGCTTGGTTGCCCCCTTTCGCCATTGGCTTCTTCTTCTTCTTCTCCTTCTCTTTCTTCCTCTTCTCAGTTACTTGGTTTTTAGTTTTACTATCTTCACCAAGCGAAGAGGAAGAAGGAGAGGGAGAAACAAACAAAGTAGAAGGTTGGTGGGTAACTCTAGTATCATCTAGTTTCTGATTTTATTGCTCAAGCATCACAATGCTTTGAACGACAGAGGTCGAGAAGAGCCATACCGGCAGGCCAATTGTCATTCCTAGAAGGGACAATGTGGCCATATGAGGTGCACCAACATCTCCCCAAGAGGAGAAAGGACTAGGATTTCCCCCAAGGGGAAATCCTTGGTTGGTGGATTCCATTTTTTCAACCTAAGATCAACGAGGAAACAATGACGTTATTCTGATTAAAATAAATTTTATGACGCTTTGACACAACTTGCTTTTTCAATTTTTAAGAGTCAAGAAAAAGATAAAGATGACTCTAGTCGCCTTCGATTTTTAAAGAGCCTGAAGTGACAAATGCTCAGATGGACCTTTTCTTTTAAGGAGTCTGAAAAGGAACGAAAGTGACCACTCTGGAAATCTAGACAGAGGGATTACGAAACCAATCACAAGACTGCAGAACACTTTTTACGGTAGGGCAGTCAATCTTCTTGAATGCTGTGTTTAGTGCATTGCGATCGATAGGGCGGCAGACACGGCTTCCTAAGGATAAAGGATATAGCCTATTGTGATCTCCCAATATACACTCGACGGTACGTGGGAGGACAAGTCCGTACTAGCACTTGTCGTCTCAAAGAGGAGGAATCACCTAACCTACGATGAAAGCGATAGTTACCAGGCTTTACAACGCCGAAATACGTGTCTAGCCTAAACTTCTAAATGTTGTGCGTTAGGTTCCAAAGCATTTTTATGTTCATTGAATTTATTTTATAGTTGATCTTTCTTAAGAAGTTTTCCTTTAAGGTTCACTGCGTGATGTAGGTATACAATTCCTAAATATGCAATCTAAGATGATAAACAGTTGTTTACTCTTCTTTTTGCATTGAAAATTCTGGGTACTAAGGAAAGAGAAGCGAAATTCTTTCAACATAGAGCAGCGAGCACACACTAGATGCACTGTCCTAAATCAAAATCAACAAGCAGTCTAAATTCAAATGCACATGCATGTATTTGTTTTCCGCTTTCTTAATGTGTGAATGACAAAAAGAATGCTAAGTACAAATCTGAACTATCTTTTCTCTCAAAGCGATAGTACTAACAATTTTCTCTTCAAAAGACGAAAGGAAGACTACTTTGCGATTCCGAATTCAAAAAATGAAAGGAAGGCAAAGGTGACACTTTACGATTTTAAATTTAAAAAACGAAAGGAAGGCTAAGAATGACACTTTCAACTTCAATTTGAAAACTGCTTTGAACACTCGAAATACTATTAATTGAAATTAGATACAAGAGAAATAGTGTAATCGACTATCAAAAAGAGTAGGATTCTTTTCTTTGATTGAAAATGACACTTGTGACACTTCCAAATCAAAAGACAACAGTTCGATTAAGCTACGTTTTGTAAAGGAGAACTGTAAATGGTGAAAAATACATAAAAACAATCACAATTCTTTTTACAATGGAGGTTGAATAATGCAAATTAAGGGAGTTTCGACAGTGGTATACTAATCACAGACAGAAAAATATTGAATAAATCTGAAGACAATGAAGAAAAAACCAAAATCTGGAGGCAGAAACAGCCTTATCTGATCATTGCACCTGTAACACAGGGAAATAGGGATGCATCTCACCTACAGCACATGAAAGTTGCGATGCATCCATACTGTCAAAAGGAGACAGTGTGATGGTACAAGGACGAGGCCTTAACTTGGTTTTTGGTCACAGTTTACAGCTTAGTTCAGGGATTTAGGCTGAGCTAATGATAGTCAGTAAATACAAAGTATAGGGGCTGATCTAATGAGGTTACTTGAGCCACCACCAGGGCAATTAGGATGTTTACAAGTTGGTTGTTCAGTTTATAAACAAAACCTGGAGATGGACTAAAGAAACATTGATCTACTTTGCATTTGCATAGCAAATGTAGTTCGAAGGCTAGCTGGCTTAACTTCAGGCTCCATCTGTAGTTTATAAAGCAAACAAGTATAAACAAGCAAACAAGCTATTCGCTCCCCAGTGGAGTCGCCATTTTGTTATCGGGAAAACTAGTGTCCATTTAGAGCTGATAATCGCACTAAGATGGGTAGCTATCTTAGAAACAAACAAACTAAAGGTACTTGTGTTTTCCTTTATGAGAGATAGATGAGAAAGAAGCAGAGAGTACCAACCTCAGTCTTTCGCTTGGCTCCTTGCTTGTTTCCTTTCCCCTTTGACAGAAATTCACCACTCTTTCCTCACTTGTCCCGCTTCAAAGAACACCTGTGGAGTCAAAGAAGCATGATACCATCAAATCATAGAGATCTATAACCATAAACAATATAGGATTAGATATATATTAACCATACAAATGCATATATCAAGACAAGATCCAGAGATACACAAACATATGGAGGAAAACTCGAATAGCTTTATTGATAGAAGTAGTAGAAGAGAGGATTACAACCCATTGGTCTGACCCATCGCCATCCTCCCAGCATGAAAGCCCTCTTCACCTCATGAAAAGCTTAGATCACCCAACAATGTTGCACAGAGAAACCAACATCAATTCTTTACAAAATACAAGATTCCAGCCTTTGGATCTCTAGGATGAGGGATCCATATATAGATGTTTGTAGGTGGGTGAGTCAGCTTCTAGGATTTTTATTAGTGTGATCTCTCTGATAGTTCCTGGTTCCACTTGGAGATTTCTTGATCTCTTACTCATCCCCGAGCAAATTCAGAGAGGCAAGTGTTAAATGGGCAGCTTCTAGAAGATTCTCTGGGTTTCCACCTAGCAAATTGCCTCTGCTGTTTGTCTGCTCTCGTTCATCACACCCTACAGTAGGGCTTTTCAATATGCATCGCACTTTTTGCATGTGGCAGGTGAGATGCATTGCACCCTTAGCACTGAGCAGCTTGTATGGTCTAGTTTTGACCAGTTTTGAGTAGTTTTTCATGGAGAACCTCTGTGAGATGATGTAATCAGCTGACCTTGCTCCTTTAGGGTATGAAACAACACTTTTAGGGACTTAGAAGCCCTTGGTTTATGGACATATGTGATTGGGGTTGTAGTGCCCAAAAATGTCTATAACAATAGAGCAGCCCGAATGTTTTGAAACCTTGGACCGCCATTCACATGTGTTCCGACTCAAGAGAGTATTGTATGGGCTGAGCAAGCAGCCGTGCTTGGTACACTAAGATATATAGCTAGTTCACTGGGTTGGGCTTCACAAAGAGTGAAGCGGATGTGAACCTATATCACATAGTGGTGGGGGTAAGATGTTGATCATTGTACTTTATGTAGATGATCTCATATTGACAGGTGATTAGAAGCTCATAAAATCTTGCAAGGAGGACCTTGCAAGATAGTTTGAGATGAAGGACATGGGGTTCATGCATTACTTACTTGGCATGGAGGTATGGCAGGGAGATGGGGAGTTGTTTGTATCTCAGGGAAAGTATGCCAACAAGATACTCAAGAGATTACGCATGGAGAGCAGTAAACCCATGGAAACTCCTCTGGATGGTAACTGGAGGAAGGAGGATGCTACTTCAGGGGAAGTAGTGGAAGATACTATTTGTAGGTAGCTTGTGGGTTCACTCATGTACTTGGTGAACACATGACTAGATATGTGCTATGTAGTTAACCAACTTAGTCAATCAATGGTTAGGCCTACCAAGCTATATTGGAAGGTGGAAAATCATGCATTGAGATACCATAGAGGCACTACTCAGTTTGGGTTATGGTACGAATGGACAAAGGGAGTGAAGCTTAAAGGCTTCACTGGTGCAGATTGGGAAGGGAGTCCATCTGAAAGGAAGAGAACATCAAGAGGGATCTTTAGTATTGGGTGATCGAAAGTTTCTTGGTACAACAAGAAACAAAGATCGGTTGCACTGAGTTCAGCAGAGGCATAGTACATGGTTGCAAGTCAGGCAACATGTGAGGCTATCTAGATGAAGAAGATCCTGGTTGGTTTGTTTTGTCAGGAGATGGATCCAACTGTGATTTATTGTGATAATCAGAGTTGTATCAAACCCTTTGAATATCCAGTCTTTCATGATCGGTCCAAGCATATTGATATCCATTATCATCATCTTAGAGATTGTGTATTGAGGCGGATCATCTTGTTAGATTACATTCCCACAGAGGAGAAAGATGCTGACATCTTGATAAAGGCATTTTCAAGATGTAAATTTGAGACAGAGACAGGATTGGGGTAGTTGATAATCCCTTTCTTGTTGAGAGGGAGTGTTGAGAAATGGCAACAAGAAATTTTAGTTTAATTTGTCCATGAATTAAACTATGAATTAAATTCGAATTCTATTCTCATAGCAACTTAAAATCAGTTAATGAAGCTTATTAAACTTACTTAACTTAGGAAATTCGAGTTGGAAGTATTTCTATCATAATGTGTATGCTCTCCCTACTTTGTAGGAGTCCAGTGTGAGTTAATTGTGAGTTGTAATATAGAAGACACAGTTTCATGAGTCAGTTTAGTTAAATTAGTTCTCAAACTAATTGAGAGAACTAATAGTGAATTAACTATTAGTGATGTCACTAATAAACTCTGCCAATGCTACTCTAGTTAACTAAATATTTACTCATCAGAAACTCATGCATGTCGATTATGAGAAAGACCTAGTTGAGACTAGAGTGCAGGGACAATGTACTATTTTTTTTAGATTTTTTTTGAGTTGAATTGATAGTGCATGCATTTAGGAACTAATCCTTGAGGGATTGTGCAGTTTTTAGAGGCTTTATTTCCCTTTAAATACAAGCTATCCTTCATAGGAATTACACATTCGAATAGAGACTTGGAGAGCTTGTGAAGTGGCTAATATTTGGCCTTGAGCTTGCTTATGAGTTGGACATTGAATTTGCTGAGTTCTGGGATTGTTCTATAGAGAAAAAACATTGTAAATTCAACTTGATTTTGTAGATTAATACGAAATAGAAAGTGGGGTTTTGAGTTGTGGCTTTCCCTGGATATTTATTGTGTTATGTCAATTTGATTCTCTTCCTCTATTGATTAATGTTTGCTCGATATTTATGGGCTTCCACTGTAAAGAGTAGAAGTAGATTCTTGTCCCTTAATTTAGCAAATTGCATTAGCTTGTGAATCTATAGGATTTTCTACATTGAAGTCGACATGACATAAGCGTCAACTGCCCGAAATATTGATTCATGGAATCAAGATATAAGATGAAAAAAGACTATAATATGGTGGTGTTCTAGTAGCTAAAACCACCATCCAAAATTTTGCCTTAGCTTGATTCTGGAGCCTCCCTACCAACCATCCTCAATGACATGCCTTGCACTTTCAAGCACATCAACTTTAGCTGTTTCATAGAGTCTTGTCAGCCTGTGCCTGCAAGTTTGTTCGACCCCCTTCATAGGCTGCTTTCCAGACTTAGTGTCAGTTGATGGTTGAGCATCTCCCTCTGGGAATTGCGCAATTCTGGAGGGGAACCAAACTTCCCTCTAGAAATTGTACAAACCCACCTAGACACCTAGACGGAATCTAGAATTGCACAATTCTTCCTAACACTCTTCCTCTGAAAAATTGCACAATTCATCCCAGGACAGTTGCACAGCCCAAAAATTGGGCAATTATGGGCAATAATCACTTGCTCTTCCCAGAAATTGCGCAATCCCTCTGGGATTTCTAGTTCAGCAGCTAGCTGAAATTGCACAAATCCATCCAGGAAGCTTGTTGGGCTCAAAAATTGTGCAATACAGTCAGATAAGCTTCCTTGATAAAATTGTGAGGTCTGACCTAGGACAGGGACTCATCTCATAAATTGCAAACTACAGTCAGACAGGCTTCCTTGAGAAAATTGCGAGGTCTGACCCAGGATAGCTTCTCAGCCCAGAAATTGCACAATCCCGGGATACAGTCACCTATTCCTCCTAGAAATTGTGCAATCCCTCTAGGACAACCATCTCTTCTTAGCCTAGACACTGTGCAGATTTTCATCCCAGGCTCGCAAACCGATGCATGTGCCTTCAGGTTGACCGGTTCCCTCTAGGACCAAGTGAAACTGATTTGCATGCATGGAATACTTCTCTCAAGGCACCATGTAAAGGCATCCATTGATTTAGGGATCTATTTTTAGCAGCTGGAGGTTACATGCAAGGATCATTTTAGAAACCTCCCACCAAGTGTCGCTTTTCCTAGATTGTGGCATGTGCATCACAACCTCAATTTTATCAAAAATCATCAACCAGACGCTACATAGATCATTCCTCACATCGAGCTTGCAGCTTTGACATCCCATATTACATCTAGGAGTCGTCAGCACATTCAACTCAGTTGTTTCGACGTAAGCTCGCTTTTCATATCTTATGCTATGTTTCTGTCGCTTTTTGTGTTTGACTTTGTGTGAGTGTTTTCTGCTTGATTTCAGTGAGCACTTGCTGTCGTTTTGATGTATGTTAGCTTGTAGAAGCACTGTATAAGTTTATGTTAACATCTCACTATTTCGCATGCATGACACTATTTTTGCACGGAAACTCGCTGTTGTGGTGATACACTTCACACACATGCATGCTTTCCAATTTTCTAAATCCTGCAGTTTTTGTTTGCATGTATGATCATTCACTCTTGTTTGCACTCATCTCATCATGCATTCAGACTTCTCAAATTTTGTGTTGCCCGTCGGCCAGTCTATGTTGCCTTGGCCTGGACCGTGCCTTGCCCGACTAGCACTGTGCAATTTTGGAAGCGAGGGCTTTTCCTTCCCTCCAAAAATTGCACAAGTCTGGCCCAGCATTGACCTCCAGGCTTGCATTGTGCAATTCTTGGAGGCAGTTTCCTACTAGCCTAAGAAACTATGCAATGTAGTTTGCTGGTTGCATGTCACTGCAGATTGAAATTGTGCATTGCATAGTTTCAGTGCTCAGCAGGCAAGGATGGAGTGTACCTTGCGCATTTCCAATAGTCAGTCAGCCTCCTGACAGCCCATACTATGCATTGTGTAGTTTTGGCATTCAGTCTCCCAACCTCTCAGTGAAAATTGCACAATATTCACAGACAATCACACAAGTATGTTGCATGTTAGTCCTCTAGTTTGTTTTGGTTTTAGACTGACAGATTGCTTGTCATGAGTGTTGCTATGTCTCCAGGTATCACAAGTGTTTGTCTGCCTCTCAGAAGCATAGGTACAATGGCTTCCAGGAGAGCAGAGGCAAAGACACCGTTAAGAGTGCAATTGGGGATGCAGTCGATCAAGTGTCTATGAACTTGCCTATCCACGAAGAAATCAAGTTGTTCATGGACAAGGATATCAAGGTGAATGGAAATGGCATCACAAAGAGTAGCACCATTAGTAGCAACATAAGGAAGCACACCTACACACAACGAATGCAAGATGAATGTTGTTGACAACACAAAGGCGAAATAAAGTTGCAAGCTCAGGCAGATCCACTTGTGATGAAAGCAACTTTTGAGACTGAGGCTATGAGGTGACAACGCAACTCAAAGATCATGTGAAGGTAGAGAGAGAAACAAAGAAGGAGTTTCATGTGCTTAAGCGACAACTCAAGGAAGAATAGGAGCTACACAGATGAGAGAATGAGTTGCAGCAGGAAAAGGTACAACAAGGGGTGCTACATGCACAGATGGGTGAAACTGTGCCCACACAATTTATAGATCCATCCCAGCAGCTAGCATGGAGCAGAAAAGATGATTAGTGATGTTGATCGCATGTAAAGGAGTTCAGCAGCATGCATGTGATCCCACCCATTTAGCACACACACTGAGACGAAGACAAGAGGCAAGTCATTGGAGCTGAACATGTACTTCGACAAGCTGATGTTAATGGTCACCAGCACACACTTGGAGATCAGTACAGACACTATCCATCAGTATGTTGCCGGTCCAACCACACTCAAGACGATGATGCGCATGCTATTAAATGGGTTGGACAGAGGAGCCATATCAGTGTACCCAGATGGTTCACTTTCAGCAGGATGTCACCATTGAGCACATGGACACCATCATGAATGACCAAGATTCGCATCAGTTCACCACCATCGACCATCACAAGGATGTCAAAGAGTTGGTTTCACCACAACAGTCCAAGTGTTAGTGATGTTTTACATGGCTTGCTCAAGCCATCTTGTCTCACATGGGTACATGTGCAGATTGTATGTAACATCTTGTCAAGTGGAAGTTCAAGTGTTGATAGTTGGACGTAATAGTCATGTAGTAGGTGAAGAGTCACAAAGGGAAATGTTAAGGGTCACCCCACCCTTGTTATAAATAGAACCTCATAACTCATTGTAAAGGCTTTTGGTCAGGGAAGCTTCCAATAGGAGTATCCTAGAGAGAGCTTGGACAATATTATAACAAGCCTTGGATTCTCCATTATGCAGAGCTAGTATATCTCTTTGGAGGAGCTGGCGGAAGTGAGTATAACGTTCCGATGTCGGAACTAGTGGTTGGTCATGGATGTATTGTATGAGTGGAACTTACACTTCTTAATATAACAAGAGCCAACACGTTTCATGCATATGTCGTATTGTATTTCAACTATCTTGTTTACTCTAAATGATATATGCATATGTTTGCTTACGCATGCATGTGTAGTTTTTTTCTGTATATGTATGTATGAATCTTACTGAAATGTGATGTTGGTTTAACCATCACTTTGGATTGCTATCTAACTTTCCTTCCAGTTTGTGATGCATCTTAGCTCGTGTGTTCCCTTCTTAACTCCGTGCTATCACAAGTTGCTAAGGGGTGCACTCACCTCACCCTCAGTGTGTTAGAACCACTCATGCACCTTCCTTTACTTACTACATATGTCACACCATTTCTACCAATAGATACATCCTACTTGCCTTTGTGTGAAACCATGGTCAAGGCAATACCGTACGACCCACTGCTGGGACTCCTACACCAAAATGTCTGAGGTCTAGTTGGGACTTCTTACCTGGGAGATCCGATGACACGTTCGCGGGTCCAACACCGTGAACATTTCTGGCACTAGAAAGAGTGCTAGATGACTAGCTATTTCCTCTCATCTAGTTTTGAACCTTTACACATCTATCATGGATACTATTACACTCACACCTCCATGATGTTTTTCATATGCCAAACCTCTCAACATCACAAGGGAATTTGTTGATCTCTTGGTTGAATTCATGTATGATGGTGAAGGCAAAGTAGCCTAGCCTCAGTTCTTAGAAGACTTCTATGCATTCCTTGAACATGAGTTCTATGTAGAAGAGGCCAGCGTGTTGCTTGGATACACACTTCATGAATCCCCACTACGGTGGTGCTGGAGTCTACCACCTAACTCCGTTCACTCATTGAAGCAGTTTAGTGATCTAATCAAATCTCTTTTCCCTCATTTTGATCATGAAGTACTTGATAAAAAATTGTTAAAACAATAGAAGGCCCCAAACGAATCACCTATGGAGTTTTCAGAGCGCTTCCGTCTATTCATGTTTGAAGCCTCGAAAAGACAAATGAAATTCCAATATCTCATGGACAAATTCGAATATTTCCTTATCCAATTTGTCCATCCCAAGAAGAAGTTCAAGCTTAAACCCCACTCATCATACTTCGGTGATGGAGCTACGCAATCACAGATGGACACGGTTGCTGTCACAAGTGACTGTCCATCGTCCCCTCATAAAATAGCTCCACCACCATAGAGTGATGAGGGAGAACATGCACACACATTTGTTGAACTGTCACGTCCTCTCGACATTGCTCCTTCTGATTTTCACGTCAAATTGGTTGCGAGTCCCATATGTCATCACATGTATTTTGTACCTCAACCTCCGTCTTTAAACTGGGATGATCACCCGGATGACATTGTCTTGTGTTCTTCTATTCCAACTCTACACTTGTTGTGAACGAGGATCAAGCCATCGACAGAGTTGGTTTTCCAAAACCAACATGCATTGTCATTCATGAAGAGTATGACTAGGAGATTGAACATCCACCAGTAGAAGAGGACCATCCCTATATGTCCATAGCTCCTCTATTTTTTCCTGACCTCCTTCTGATCCTGCCATCCCAGATTTTTCATGTGTATCTCCATCCACGCACGCACCCATTGTTGATCATTTTAAGGACACACCATATGTCAGTCCATCATATGGCAATGGAGAGGACCAATCATTCTTTGAACATCCACTTGATTTTTCATCTATCTTTTCCAGAAATGCAGATGATGAACATTCTTACTTCTCATCTACCCCTATGTATGATTCATGAAATCATGAGGATGATGACCAACATCCTGAGTTTTTTGATCTTGGTTGTCGTGATCTCTTTACCTCATCATCTGTTGGCTTGTTGAGGCTTGACCCAGGTTCAGAGTTAATTAGCCAAACAAATCCCTGTACTACTAGCCCTTTCAGCAATAGTCTATGGAATGCAGACTAAGGTCTCACCCAAAGTAGTATGGGGTGATGCTGGAACCAGGTTTCCGCACCCTTGAGATGTCTGAGGGGTTGATTTAGTCCAACTGTGAATACCTTCATGCAAATTACTTCGCGCACTTCCCTGCCCTACAAGGCCTTCGTGGCCTTGTTATATTTGTCTTTGCGCAACTCTAACCAGGGGTTGTGAGGCTTTCGCGCTACTAGAGAAGTGATCTATGTTATTTCCCCAAGTCACGTCGCAGATCTTACTTATCTTCTTATAACAATTAGTTATCTTCGCGTAAATAGATGCCTTATATTATATTTACTTATTCAGCTCATTCATATAAATTTGCACAACAAATAAATAGTAAACTTGCAATTCATACCCAATATACTTCAATACATAAAACAGGAAAAGATACAGAAAACTATGGTAAAAGTTCTCTTTATTAATGCTTCCAGCAATTACAGACTCAACCTACCCCTTGCACTCAGTTTTAGGGGTCCGCGCACTTAGCTGCGAACTACTAGGCCTCTACACACTCAGATACAGAGCCTGCTCCTACTCTACGACCCAAAGACATGACTCTACACTTCGACTCAATGCTTCATCGATTCATTTCCTCTCTAATTGTTCCTTCCATGCCCCTTTACACTTAAAGCCTCGCTCTATTTATACAATCCCATGGTCCGTGGACCATGGGTAGATCTCTCAAATTGACGCTACATTACAAAAGTGAGGGCCGGCAACCCTCTGACTCATTTACCATCTTTGCGCTCTGCGCCCACAAATCACAGAGTTTTTACAATAAACTTAGTCAAAACTTGGGCTTTAAGCCACAAAACTTTCCTTGGGGGGATCCAACGCCTAACAGGCCCCCAACACAAACATCATGACTCACCCTCGAGTCACTCTATCGGTGCGGAGATCTTTCCACGGAGACCTTCCAGCTCTGCTCGGACAGCTGCAAGGTTGGCAATGCATTGAGTGGCTGCCTGTTGAATCTCCTGTACTCATTGTTTTGAGACCGCGATGTCAGAACTGCTCCCCTGCATCTGTGTGAGCTTACCTTCAATTGTTGTTGTGATTACAAAAGCCTCGTCGATCCAAGGCTGAACGTGTGCCTTCAAAACTACTTCTTTGTGTCATGCTGCATCTACTTTCTCTTTAAGCGCTTTGGCCTATTGCATTCAAGTGAGCCTCTAAGTGAGGGCCACTATCTGTGTGGTCCCTTTGAGGTTGTCATACTACTGCTGTAGCTCATGCACCTTTGTTTCCAAGCACTGTATGTTCGGGTCCTCCTGTAGATTTGTGATCACCTCAAACGATTCTTCCAACATTCCAATGCAGTGCCTTACTACACTGCTGATCTCCTCCATCCCCGATGTAATGGCGCAAGCATGCTTTTCCCTTACCTCTGGAGGATTTTAAGGCTACACCTTCAACCGCAGCTCTGTTATCTAAAGGTTCAACTCTAGCTGGACCTTAGCCATTTCTTTTCGCACCTCGCGCACCCTAATCTCTGGATGCGCGCCTTTGCTGGTGCTTATGCTGGGATGGCCAGCTTAGGGACCATCTGGTAGGCTTCTTCAATTACCTGCACCATCTGCCTATTCTAAGACATGACCTCGGTATGCTGCAAGCTCAACTACTCCATGTTGATTCTCTGTTCGCTCAACACCTGCAGTGCGTGGCTCTCCCTAGCCTACAATTCTGCAGTAATTCCATCCTACAGAACATAGAGCATCTCCCAAGAGAGCGCAACCATGTTGATCCCTATCCCCTTCAATGTACTAACTGTAGGCCTATCGGTCTCATTTGCTGTAATCAGTGCCTCGTCTGGTGGCACTATTGTGTTGGTCATACGATCGCGCAACATTTCCTCGACTGCGACTGTTCCTATTGCGAGGCTGGTCAAGAGGGTACTAGACTGAGGAGTGCACACCTGCAACTCCTGAATCTGTGCTTGGAAGGCCCCCAACACAATCTGATTCTCCTCCATGATATTCTGGAGGGCTTCTGTTGTGACGTCGCGCACCGTCTCTCCTATATCATGCAGATCCCCCTTAGTAAGGGTGATCAGGTCGATAGACAACTTAGATTCTTTTACCTTCTTGTGCGGCCCCATCCGCTCGCTCAAACACTAGCACTTCAATTGTATTGATGCTATTTTTGGGTCCATGCCGCCCTCCTCTATCTTTGTTTCCATCTCTTGCTCCTGCTCAGGTGAAGGTGACTTCTGGTCCTCGCACTCCTTCTCTACTACCTTTTGTGCTGTTGCTGTGGCATTTTTCTATTTTGATGTTGTTTGCGTAGTGTCCCGCACCTCCTGTGCCTTTGCTACTGCTGCTTATTTCCTTCTCTTTTCCACCAACTGTGCCATGCACAATTTTTCCTCCTCCTTTTTCTGTGCAGCGGACTTTTCCAGCACAAAGATGTCTAGAGTCCATGTCTCAAGTACGCTGAAGATCACATCATCTGTGGCTATATAGGGTAGTTTATTCCACTTCCTTGTAGGGTCCTTCTGCACCCTTAGGTAGATGTGATGAAAGTCTGCTTTAAACTCTGTGAAACTTTGCAGGCTGTTGTAGACAGTGGGTGATAACTGCAGCTTGTGGTTAATCCCCATTCTGATGTTCGTCTCCATGAACACCCAGAATATTTTACTGTTGCAGATTCGGTTCGTGTATTTAGTGGCCCACAGTGAAGCGTACTTCGCGGCCTCTAGGATATCCCTTGCAATTGTGGGGAACTAGCTGTCCTCAAGCAATTCCCCAGCCACCAACAATATGGACAGCGGAAGCCATGCATAATGGAAAGTTTTTCGTTATTCCTGTGCCTCATGGAAATTCTCTAGGAACTCCTTGCACAAGAATTTGGACCAGTTAAACTAGACCCCTTCTATGCATTGTTCAGTAAGTGCTACCACTGGCACAGGCACCTCATCCACGCAAAACTTCCGCATGACCTTACCTGCCAGTATCTGGGTCGCAACTCTAACTGCCTTGTTGTTGATACTAGAGATTTCATAACCCCTCTTTTTCTTCTCCAGCTTATATTTCTTTTTCATGGCCTCCGCGATGGCCAAATCACTGCTCTTCCCCTCTGAAATGTTTGTTGGGTCTTCTCCTTTACACGGGAGTTGGGTAACTTGATGGATTAGCTAGTTCGTGATGGTGATGGGCTCCTCTAGCCACAAACGCCCACCATGCACTAGGCAGAGTAGCTGCCTGATGACAAAGATAGTCATTGGGGCGCAATGGTAATGTGGCACCCAGAGCGGGTTCAACAACACTACCTTTTTGACTCCGTGTAACCACTTATGTGGCTCCAACTCTATAACTCCCGCTGCAGTGTGTTTCTTTGGCTCCATGAGGTGCGCGGTCATCAAGTGAGGGAACTTCTTGTGGTCAGCGAGATCCTAGTCTTTGAATTTTAAGCTCGACACACTTCCCAAGTGTGGTCCTTCAAAGATGATATCGTCTTGGAGGAGCGGAGTCTACAGAGAGCTCTTGCTCCCATCGAGGTCCTTGGGCACCTTCGCCTTCCCCTTCTGTAAAGGGACATATGTGGGCAGCTTAGTTAGTGGGATTGCACCCTTGGTTTCTTCCTCCATACCCTCGTCCTCGTCCTCTTCAATTATGATGTCCTCAAGGTCTTCTTCCTCCTCATCGGTTTCCAGGTTAACTGCTTTCTATTTTCCTCCATGGTTAATCTAGTTCGCAGCGGGTTTCAAGGGGATACACGCACAAGAATCATGGGCTATTTGTCTTTCTTCGGTCTCACCGTGCGCGATGATTTAGGGATTTCCATAACAATCCCGATGCTCTTAGGGGCATCTTCTATGGTCGTGGCCTACGCGGTGTCTTCGGCGGTCATCTCTGCAATTTCCCTGGCTTCTTCCAACGCCGCCATCTTGTTCATCCAGAAATATCTCAAATGTTCACTCAAGTGCTCAACCAATGCTCTCAACAAGACAAACAGATCATGGTTCAGAATACTTGGGGCGCTCGATAGCTGAATTCGCAAATTACCAAGTGTTGTCTGCTGGGCAGCCCTTTGTAATTTATAGTGCCTTTTGAATTTGAATTCGACTGTTCCCCCCAAATTCGATCCATTAATGCTCCCTTGGTGGAATATTTTCCAAAATCTTGCCCATAAAGCTCATCTTAAATGCCTACCACCCACTCCATTTGGTCTCAAGTCAAGCATCACATCATGAATAGTGACTACAACGGTCACTTTCTAGTCAACTCGCGCAGCAGCGCAGGCCCCCTTGCGTGGTTGTGGAGCTTGTGACACTTTTCTCTTGTGCGTAACCCCAACATCACACAGTTCTCGGGTAGGGTAGTTTATAGTATTGTGCCTCCTTTCAACTGTCGGGATCACTAAGACTGTAATTCCCACGGCTAGTCAGGTCGTCGCGCCACTTGTATAGGGTTTCAACAGGTCATCCATCACTTTTCCTGGAAAAAATCTTCCTTTTAATTTTACTGTCTGTGTCGTGCACTTTACCATCAGCATCGTGCCACCATAGGTGATCCCTCTAGTAATATACAGTCCAATCCAAGGCATCAAGCTGATCAACTCTCGACAGTAGTCCCAAAATTTGTGAACATAATTGTGTGCACCTTGTTTTATCATCCTAATTTTCTTATTGAGAAAATCCTTCTTGATTTCTTCCTCAAGCTTCTTGACTTTTGCTTCCACCAGAGCACTTTTCTCCCTTAATCACACCCTTTCTTTCGTGAGTTCTTGGAGCCTAAGATCACCATGTCAGGTTTCTTCCTCAGGTCCCAAGCATTCTACTTCGTTCAGCTACGCGATCCCTTCTGCTAAGGCTCTGCGAACCATCATATCTACCGGCGCTGCTATGCGCGGACAAGGCATACTGTACTCTATTGGGACTATAGTGTTTGCTCCATATGAAGGCTTCATCCCCATCAATTTCTTGCACATTGTCCTATAAGCCCACATAACTGTTGGTACACACAAGTCCCAATCACTCTGCTGCGCATTATATACCCTGTCCAGTGCTGCGAACACTTCGTTAAAGGCTTCTGCATGGGTAACCTTCTGCACATTCTTTCTTTCCACACTTCGTTGTCCCAACTGGAGTGACTGTTTGCGCAATTTCCTTACCAACCCATGCTTATTGACCGTGTTACCAAATGCGAAGTCCATGTGCATCCACGTAGGCTGTTTACCATATGGCTGTACCCACCTGGACAGATGCGTGCATGGATCATCCCATCCATCATTCTTGTCTACTAGTCGCATCTGGGGCTTCCCAAAATGCATGCACATCATTCTCCTACATTCACGCCATTCCTCAAAGCTTCCTTGGTGCATACCCCACCACCTCATGGGCCTAGCATGTAGTACCCATTTCAAAGCCTCGAAACATTGCTGTTTCGGCACCTCTCTTTCAAATCTGCTCAGGAAAGCATCTACCTCACTTAACCCATCATAAGTAGGCATATCCCTCACGTCCTTTGATACACAATGAAATGATCTTGTCATCATATTGCAGTTCAGCATGGTCACCTCATGCAATCGGTTCTACCATCGCTCTATTTCCTCATCAGAATTCGATGTACAAGAGCTTTCACGCTCCCATGAGATTCATCCATCCGCGGTGGGATTTTCCTAGTCTTGCTCTCGCGCAGTTATCTTGTAGATGTAGTCTAAGTCATCATCGCTTTCATAGTCGTGCACTGGCTCCGTGTAGCATGATCCTTCTGCAGGGTCCAAAGGTACGTTTACATGCATAGACATTTTCTCAAAAATCATCTTGCACTTCTTCAGATTTATCAGCCTATTCATGTCAATGGCCCAATTGATTCCTAATAGCACGGGGTAGGGATTGATGTCATCAACAATATCTATCACTTCAAAGTCTACTAGTGCACTTGCTCCTTCAATATCCATGGTGATCCCCTGCAATATCCCCATAGGTATGATCTTTTGTTGGTTTGCCATTCACAATTGGATAGGAGAGCATTGCAGCATAAGCCTTCCAATGTGCTCCCATGTCTCCTTCAACAAAATGTTTGCGTCCGATCCTAGGTCCAGAATCACTTGGTCCATCTCATATTCTCCAATCTACGTGGTCAACCTCATTTCTCTTCCCGTCCTCGTCACATGCTTTCCAATATTTTGGACTACACACGGTTCTCATGGCATGGTCCCAACGCATCTATTAATGAGTTCCTACAATCCCTTCACAGCCTTACTATCGTGCAACAACTTCATGCATGTTTCCAGGAACGTCGTGAGCATCGATGGGTCCATTTTTGGCTCCGGTCTGTCTTTGCTTCCTGAAGTGGAGGCATCAGTGAAGCTCTTCCTAGCTTCCATGAAGGTTTCCTTAGCGTGCTCCAAATCAAAGTCTGGTTCTTTCGTCAGAGCCTTGCGAACCCAAGTATTATCTTCAAGCTACTTGCCTTTATCATCCCCTGTCATAATTCCACTTCAGAGCACAATGTTCAAGTTAGGGCCTTCCTCGCACGGCTTAGACCTCATCATTTGCAGGTTCTAAGTCGGGGGAGGTTGGAGCGCTCCCTTGTCGCGCAGCCTTGCTATCAGTTTGGGACAATCCTCCATCTCATGATCAAACAAGGTACAATACAAGCATGACAGACGTGTCAGATTCGTACAATCACAAGCATAATGTCCTGGCCCCTTGCAATTATAACATATCAGCTGTCCACGACCTCTCCCAGGTCCTCCTCCACCTTGGCCTCGTCCACGCCCCTGAAATTTGGTTCATGCCAGTCCTGCATTCTGGTCAAGGGGATGCATTTTGGCCTAAACTCTGTAGGTGGGAGTCTTATCCATCATCAGCTCATAGCTTCTATAGGTATGCTCACCGTGTCCAACCGATCTACAAAAATTATGGAACAACTGTTGTGAATTATACGTGTACTTCTTCAACAAATGGAAATTGTTTGTACCATGCTTTCCTCTTATCTGAAAAATCACACACCACAAAGCAAGCGCTGCGCTAGGTCCTTCTTGGGCCACTAGTCTTAACAACATTGGTCCTTCTCCCGTGAGGTAAGTCATGAACACTATATAGTGGTCCTTGTCATGACCCTGACCCTTACATTTAACACACCATAGCTCATCATGCACTTCTGGGCGAGTTGTCCTGTCCTGTTTTAGACCCTGCATCTCAAGGCACAAGTTTTTCAACTACGTGTGGATCTGCTTAACTCCCAGGTTAGGATCCTGTACTGGGGTCTCATGCAGCCTCATCACAACCTCCAAGGCCTCCTCTTGAGTCGTTAACCTTTGTTGTGATAACACGTTGTTTAAATGCGGTGTTAGCGATGCTACAAACCATTCGTGGTGTTGTCCATCCATCAAAGTCATATTAGCTTCATGAATTGTGCACTTCAATCACTGATCTAATTCCTAAGGGATTTTTCCTGGTAGCATTGTGATCTCCTTGAACCAAATGATCGATTACGCCTTTGAATTTGGCCTGCTAAATTCTCTATTCAACGCAATTTGGATACCCGCGATCCTCGCATTCGGATTGTCATTAAAATGCTTAATATACCAGGTCAGCACGTGATCTTGCAGAGCACTGACCAGTGTCACCTTCTTTATATTATCATCTGTAACTCCTTTCACTTCCCATACAACTTTTATTATGAACCAAAATTGGTTCATATCTTCATTTCCTACTCCCTTAAACACCAAAAACTTTATCATGCTTGCCATATTGACTCGCGTTGGTGGCGAAGGTGGTATGGGTGAAGATGGGGGTGAAGGCAGTGAAACTGGTGGTGGTGTGGGTCGGGGTGGTATGTGAGGAATCCTCTATCTTATCAAATTGATCGCACTTCTTGGTGAGACCTTTGCGAGCTCTTCCTCATTCCCTCATGGAGGTGAAATCAAGGGGCTAGTTTCTAGTTCTACACTACATTCGTTTCTGTAAATTCTCCCACTTCGCGTAGCCCCCAACATCAATGTATTCACATAATCTAATTTTCACATAGTAGCATTTCAATCCAAGTGTTTAGAGACTTAATGTACTTACCTCACAGTCCTTTGAGGAGGAGTCTCTCTACCTCGCTATAGCTAACTAAAGTATCTACTGTGAACTCAGTAATGAACCCTCCTATAATTCTATCGAGCCAGTGATCAATAACACCCGTGATCTTATCCTCCGATGCTTCTAATCTACGAACCAACTTTGGGGTCTACACAATAGGACTGTCAAGCTTGCACCTTCCTTGGCTATATGCTAACTTTGCAATCCAGTCATACAACTCAGTAGGGAAAGATGTGAAGAAAATTTCATGGATCTCTGTGTATTTGTAGCAGTCTAACCACTCTTCTTTTGATAGTCACAGATTCCTATTCTCCTGCACCGCGAACTCGTGAATTCTCCTGTCTAACTAACCTTCAATTTCTTTCTTAGTTGGATTCCAATGATATGACATCAGACATCTCTATGCAGAATTTGATCCCGACAATGGAACCATTTGTTGGCTTGTTGGGGCCTGACCCAGGTTGGGAGTTAATTAGCCAAACAAATCCCTATACTACTATCCCTTTCAGCAATAGTTCGCAGAGTGCAGACTGAGGTCTCACCTGAAGTAGTATGGGGGGATGCTGGAACTAGGTTTCCATGCCCTTGAGATGTTTGAGGGGATGATTTAGTCCAACTATGAATACCTTCGTGCAAGTTACTTCGCGCACTTCCCTGGCCTACGAAGCCTTCGTGACCTTGTTATATTTGTCTTCGCACAACTCTAACTAGGGGTTGTGGGGCTTTCGCGCTGCTAGAGCAACAATCTGCGTTATTTCCCCAAGTCACGTCGCAAATCTTACTTATCTTCTTATAACAATTAGTTATTCACGTAAAGAGATGCCTTATATTATATTTACTTATTCAGCTCATTCATATAAGTTTGTGTAGCAAATAAATAGTAAACTTGCAATTCATACCCAATATACTTCAATGCATAAAACAAGAAAAGATACACAAAAATATGGTAAAACTTCTCTTTATTAATGCTTCCAATGGTTACAGACTCAACCTACAATGCACACTCAGCTACAGGGGTCCGCGCACTCAGCTAAAAACTACTAGGCCTCTGCGCACTTAATTGCAGAGCCTTCTCCTACTCTACGACCCAAAGACATGACTCTACACTTCAACTCAATGCTTCATCAATTCATTTCCTCTCTAATTGTTCCTTCCATGTCCCTTTACACTTAGACCCTCACACTATTTATACAATCCCATGGTCTGCGGACCATGGGTAGATCTCTCAAACCAACATTACATTACAAAAGTGAGGGTGGATAACCCTCTGATTCATTTACCATCTTTGCACTTTGCACCCATAAATCGCAGAGTTTTGACAATAAACTTAGTCAAAACTTGGGCCTTAAGCCCCAAAACGTGCCTTGGGGGAATCCCACACTGAACATCATCCGATCACGATGTTGATTCACTCGTTGTTAATCCATCTAAGTCACTAGTCTACGATGATCCATTTGTCAACGACGTCGAAACCCCACTGATTGTTGAGGCACTTTTGCCTGAGTTGATGGTTATGTTAGGCCCTCACTGTCCTGAGGTTGGTTTCACTTCTGACCAAGAAATTGTTCAAACACCCAAGGCTCCTTGTCACTCATCTGTATGCACTCAAGAAAAATCCAACACTCATATTTCACTTCCTCCACTTGAACTGCACGATCCCATCGGTCATGCATTGGATGAATCTTACACAACAAGAAAACTTGCACAACGTAAGTGGTCTACCTTCCTCACATGTGCTTGCATGTCATAGTCAAGAGTATTTGTGTGCTTAACATCTACACGTAGTGTCACATAGAATCATGGTATGTCCATAGACTACATGTCATGCACTCCTACTCATTTTTGTTCTATGGACGCATTTAAGCTCGGAGTGTGTCTGCCTTCATTGTTGTATCTTTCACATCTACTGGTTCATACAACTGTGTTGTTCATGAACCATGCCTTCACCGACATGGGTCAACCAATGCACCGGTGGATGAATTGGAAGTATCACTTCACGTGAGAAGACCCATGCACTGTTAGCTTAGGAGTAGGACTAGTGTTTGCTTTTTGAGTTGTTTGCTTGCATGCATGTTTGCTTCTTTCTTTGTGTGTTTGTTGGCTTGCTTTTTTCTTGCTTACTCGTTTTGTTTTCGCATTTGCTTATGCTTCTTGATTTTCTTTTTGGTTTGTTTGCTTATTTATTTCCGTAGGTTAGTTTCACATGGACCGTGTGCGACTCTTGAAACAAGATGGGAAAAGTACAAGAGGACTTGTACAGTTATCAATACTTGGTTATCTGTCGTCATGCTTCTGTATGAAGAACTTGTTGTCTATAGTCCATAATACATTAATGGAAAATATGTATTGTTCGAAGTAAATCTTGGTGAAAACACAAGGCCTGCATGCTAACTATTATCACTTACTCTAGTCAGTTGTTTTTGGGTAAATCCTTGTCAGCTCAGTTAAGTAGAGTAAGGTGAGGGGGAAAAGCTTAACAAGTATGTCAGAGGTATATATAAACTACTTCTCTGAAGGAACAACCTCTTCTACTCTCAATAAGTTGGGATCCATCTTCCACCTCTCAAATGAATAAGTGGTATGCACAGTTACAAACAATGAAAAATGAAAAAGTGAAAATGTGATAAAATTTGAAAAAATGAAAAATGAAAAAGTGAAAATGTGAGAAAATTTGAAAAAATGAAAATGAACAAGACAAAAGAAGAGAAAGGCTTCCTACGTAGAGAGGTGATGCAAGTAACTATACTAGGGTACTGACCAGGCTCGTTGGCAGTGGATCGATGCTTGTGTTCCTGTGTGACTCCTCTGGGGTACTGTCCAAGCCTGCTAGTAGCGGAGCAACACGAGAGATGAAACTAAAACTTTGACGACTATACTACTTGTGCACCAATATACCCCTCATCCCTAATCGAAACAACTGTGTTGGTTTGGCTTGGAATGTGTGTCGACTGACCAAGGGCTTTGCAGATGCTACATCATACAATCAAGCAAGTGTGGAAACCAAGACAACTAGAGAATTGAACAATACTTCCAGAGGTGTTAGACTTTCCTTTCACGAACAAGGTCTATTCAAAGAGCTGGAGTTCTACTAGTGTGTCACCAAGTGTTTTAGAGGCTACAACCACCCTCCAAAATTTTGCCTTAGCTTCGCTTTGGAGCCTCCCTATTGACCATCCTCAATAGCATGTTTTGCACTATCAAGCACATTAGCTTCAGCTGTTTCATAGAGTTTTGTCAGCCTGTGCCTGCCAGTTTGTTCCACCCCCTTCACAGGCTGCTTTCCAGATTTAGTGTTAGTTGCTGGTTGAGCAGCTCCCTCTGGGAATTGTGCAATTCTGGGAAACAATCACTTGTTGTTCCTAGAAATTGCGCAATCCCTCTGGGATTTCTAGCCCAACAACTAGCTGAAATTGCATAAATCCAGCCAAATAGCCTGCTAGGCTCAAAATTACATAATACAGTCAGATAGGCTACCTTGAGAAAATTGTGACGTCTGACCCAGGACAACAGCTTAGCTCAAAAATTGCGAGATATAGTCAGACATGCTTCCTTGAGAAAATTGTGAGGTCTGACCTAGGATAGATGCTCAATCCAGAAATTGCACAATCCTGGGAGAAAATCACTTGTTCCTCCCAGAAATTGCGTAATCCCTCTGGGAAAACCATCTCTGCACAGCCTAGAAACTGTGCAGATTTTCATCCTAAGCTCGCAGACCAATGCATGCGCCTTCAGGTTAACCAGTTCCCTCCAGGATTGAGTGAAACGAATTTGCTTGCATGGACTACTTCTCGTCAGGCAACATGCAAACACATCCCTTAATTCAAGGATGTATTTTTAGCATCTGGAGGTTACATGCAAGGATCATTTCAGAAACCTCCCGCCAAGTGTTGCGTTTCCTAGATTTGTGGCATGCACGTCATAACTTTGATTTTATCAAAACTCATCAACTGGAAGCTGCATATCTCATTCCTCACATCGACCTCAAACCTCTGACATCCCACATTGCATCTAGGAGTTGTCGGCACATTTAGCTTAGTTGTTTCGGGGTAATCCTGCTTTTCATATCTTGCACTTTGTTTCTGTTGCTTTTTGTGTTTCGCTTCGTGTGAGTGCTATCTGCTTGATTTCAGTGAGTGCTTGCTATTGTTTTAATGTATGTTAGCTCGTAGAAGCACCATTTTAGTTTCTGTTCACCTCTCACTATTGTTGCATGCATGACATTGTTTTTGCATGGACTTTCGTTGTTGTAGTGAATCACTTCACACACATGCATGATTTCCCGTTTTATGAATCCTGCACTTTGCTGTTTTCAAGTATGATCATTCAATCTTTTTTACTCTCATCTCATCATGCATTCAGACTTCTCATGTTTTCAGTCGCCTGTTGGCCAGTCTAGGCTACCTTGGCCCGGACCATGCCTTGCCTGGATAGCATTGTGCATTTCCAGAAGCGAAGGCTCTGCCTTCCCTCCAAAAACTGTGCAAGTCCAGACTAGAACTGACCTCCACGCTTGTATTGCAGAATTCTTGGAGGTAGTGTCCTGCTGGCCCCAAAAACTACGCAATATAGTTTGTTGGTTGCATGTCACTGATGATTGAAATTGCGCATTGCATAGTTTCAGTCCTCAGATGGCCAGGTTGGACTATGCATTGTGTAGTTCTAGTAGTTAGTCAACCTCCCAACAACCCGGACTACGCCTTGCACAGTTTTGGTAGTCAGTCTCCCAGCCTCCCAGTGAAAATTGCGCAATCTTCACAGACATTCACACAGGTATGTTGCATGTTAGTCCTCTAGTTTATTTTGGTTTTTGACTAACAGATTGCTTGTCATGAGTGTTGCTATGTCTCCAGGTATCATAGGTGTTCGTCTGCCTCTCAGCAGCATAGGTATAATGGCTTCCAGGAGAGTAGAGTTGAGGACGTCGTTAAGAGCGCCACTGGGGATAAGGTCGATCAAGTTTCTATGAACTTTCCTATCCATGAAGGCGTCAAGTTTTTAATGGATAAGGATATCTAGTTGAATGGAAATGACATTACAGTAAGTAGAACCATCAGCAGTAGTAGATGGAAGCACACTTGCACACAATGAATGCAAGAGGAAGGTTGTTGAAAACACAAAGGCAGAACAAAGTTGCAAGCTCAAGTAGATCCACTTGTGATGAAAGCAACTTTAGAGACTCAGGCTATGAGGTGATGGCATGACACGAAGATCGTGCAAAGGTAGAGAGAGAAACAGAGAAGGAGTTGCATGTGCTGAAGTGACAACTCAAGGAAGAAAAAGAGTTGCATAGACTATATAATGAGTTGCATCAGGAACATGTACAACAAGGGCGCAACATGCACAGATGGGCGAAACTGCGCCCACACAAGTTATAAATCCATCCTAGCAGCTAGCATGGAGCAGAAAAGTTGAGAAGTGTTGTTGATCGCATGCAAGGGAATTCAGCAACATGCATGTCATTGTGCACACGCATGCGATCCCACCCATTTGGCACACTCACTGAGGCAAAGACAAGAAGCAAGTCCAACTAAAGTTGAACATGTACATTGACAAGTTGATGTTCATGGTCACTAACACACACTCGAAGATAAGCACAGACACTATGCATCAGTATGTTGTTGGTACAGCCACACTCAAGATGATGATGCACATGCTATTAAATGAGTTGGACAAAGGGGATATATTAATGTACTTGGATGCAACAGAGGCAAGAGTTCTCTTTCAGTAGCATGTCACTATTGATCACATAGACAACATCACGGAGAACCAAGCTTGGCATTAGTTCGCCACCATTAACCATCACAAGGATGTCAAAGAGTTGGTCTCACCACAACGGTCCAAGTGCTAGTGATGTATTGCATGGCTTGCTCAAGCCATTTTGTCTCACATGGGTACATGTGGAGATTGTATGTAATGTCTTGCCAAGTGGAAGTTCAAGTGTTGATAGTTTGACGTAACAGTCATGTAGTAGGTGAGGAGTCATGAGGGTAGATGAAGAGTCACAAAGGGGAATGTCAAGGATCACCCCACCCTTTGCTATAAATAGAACCTCATAACTCATTGTAAAGGCTTTTGGTCAGCCAAGCTTCTGATAGGAGTATCTTAGAGAGAGCTTGGATAATATTGTAGTGAGGCTTGGCTTCTCCACTATGTAGAGCTAGTATATCTCTTTTGAGGAGTAGGTGTCAGTGACTGTAACATTCCGTTGTCGGAACTAGTGGTTGGTCATGGATGTATTGTATGAATAGAACTTACACTTCTTAATATAACAAGAGCCAACACGTTTCATGAATATGTCATATTGTATTTCAGTTATCTTGTTTACTCTAAATGATATATGTATATGTTTGCTAACGCATGCATGTGTAGCTATTTTCTATATATGTATGTATGAATCTTACTGAAATGTGATGTTGGTGTAACCATCACTTTGGATTGCTAGCTAACTTTCCTTCTAGTTTTTTATGCATCTTAGCTCGTGTGTTCTCTTCTTAACTCCATGTTGTCACAATTTTCCAAGGGATGCACTCACTTCACCCTCCATGTGTTAGAACTACACATGCACCTTCCTTGACTTACTGCATATGTCACACCCTTGCTACCAACAGGGACATATTACTTGTCTCTTTGCGACACCGTACAACCCACTGCTAGGACTCCTACACCAAATGATCTGAGGTCTAGTTGGGGCATGATATTGAAAGATAGCAATATGAATGGATATGGACAATTGGGTTGAGATCAGATTTGTAATGCGAGTGGCGGTAGTCAAAACAATTCTTCTGACAAGGATGGCAATAGAGTCAATAGGAATTACAGGGTAGGTGTAATTATGTTCTGACTAGAGTGAGGAGTGTAAATGAATGTGTATGATGTGTGAGCTCCGATCAAGTGTGAGTAGAGACTTCTATCGGGTTTAAGATATGAAAACATGGGTGGGAACCTTTTTCCTAAAAACTATTTGTACACTTACCAAAATAATGTAAAGGTAGTTTAGGATGTATAAACATGGAGATAGGTTCACCATAAAAACTGTGACCTAGATGATGATGAAGGTAAGGTGTTTTGATGAGGCTCCTCTAAAGCCTGCACCTACACCTGCACCTTCTCTTGCTTCTTTGAAACCTGCACCTGATCCACCTGCTTCTTTCCATGATCCACAGGATTTACTGTTAACCTGTAGAGACCATGCTCTCTAACTCTGAGTACAATCTCATCGGACTTAGAGCCTTTGGGACTGAGTCTTTCCTTCCCATAGTGGAACAAGACCTCAAACCCCTTCCTCTCAATCATCAAGACAAAAATAATGCTATATCTGAGTCCTGGTACAAACAATACATCCTGGACCTGCAACACACATTCTGTCTCCATCCTAAATGGTACAACTCTTGATCCTTGGATCTCCAACTGACTCTTATCTCCCAAAACCATGTGAAACTTCGAGTCCCATTCAACTAGAGTCTCAAATATCTCTTGTGACCCTGTCATATGCTTCTTCACACCATTATCCATGTACCATACATCCTCATTGATAGTACCCTTCAAGAAATGAGAAATCATAGCAAAGTCCACCTCTTCCAATCTCTTGGTGAGATCATCTATCTCAGTTGAAGTGGAAACACTGACAGATTGCTTTCCTTTTCTCTTCTCATTATCTCCCTTCTTCTTCATTGAACATCTCATTGAATAATGACCCATCTCGCCATAGTTGAAACACTTGACTCTAATCAAGTCCTTCTTTCACTTACCCTTCATTCACGCTGCAAGTTCCTTGCTATCATCGAAAGACTTCTTCTTTGGATGAAGATCCTCATCTCACAAATCTTCCTGAATGAAGTCATCCCATAGCCTATCTCAGTCTAGAAGTTTCTCCCTGGCAAAAAACCCTTTGATGAAGGGGTTCCATTCCTCGATGAACCCTTTCAAGGAAATCCTTACTATATCTACATCTAATATAGTCACACCGATGACAACAAGCTCATCTTTGAACTTAGACAATATTGTCAGATCGGAGGTCAAAATTTCACCCTTTATCATCTCTGTGGATTTCAACTTATCCTCCAATACTAGTACTTGGTTCTCATTGTTATTCTGGAACAAATTATGAAGTGCCATCCACATCTCATGTGCATTGTTATTGAAGGATAGATGAGGTATTAGGGCATCCTTCACACCATCTAGGATGATCTATATCACTCTCACATCAAAATATTCATATATTTCCAGCTCCTTAGGGTCAGTTGGCTTCTTGATCCCTTTCTCGATGAACTCCCAGATCCTATTGACCTACTAGACCAACTTGATCCTTTCCATCCAAGGACTATAGTTGGATAACCCCTCCAACCTGTCCTCATACCAGAGACCTGTTTGCAACTTCGACATTGTAGTGAGCCCTTCACTTATAATCTGACTAACTCCCTCTCACGTTTTACTTCGATGTGCATAACTCTGATTTACTTACTTCCAAAGTAGCTCAGACACACTTAGATACCATGTTGAATTTCTACGAACCTGGGTCTAGGTTAGAGTCTTAAAATCACTGATGCTACCAAACTAAGAATATCAACCATAAACTAATTTTCACAACAAAAATATAAAGTAGTAAATCACATATGCAAAAATATACACATTTTTCAACAAAATATTGTACAACCACTAATCTTCATTATATTAAACCAAATCTGAATAATACAACAGCCTATGGTATATAAGATACAATGAAAAACTTTGCTGCAACTTCTATGTTGTATCTTTTCCTGTCGGCCCTTCGCTTTTATACTTCTCACTAGTAGTGCCTTACTCCATCAAGGCCACTACACATCGAGACTGCAGGAGGGATGCCACCTAACACTGTTGCATGTCACTTCTGCTACATGTACATAAACTCATAAATATTCTCTCTAGGTTGGCCAATTCCCGAGCTCCAATCTTCCTTCTAGTATCCTATTTCGTCCATCGAAGAGCTACTCATAAGGCTGCAAAATTCACCCAATCTTTAGCTATCTTTTTCACTTCAATATTTCTAGTCTAAGGCTACTTTGGACATCCACACACTGCCCTCCAATAGTCTAAGGATGCCCAATACTACAATATCAGTTCTGTTCCTAAGATGGACACTTCACCATCATGGAATGTCCTCCACGCAGTACCAACGGGATGCTCCAATGTTGATCCAAATCCGACCCAAAAACATGGATCCAACACTCATCAAAACTGTTGTCCAAGTCTACATCAATGATGTAATGTCTGTGATTGGTTAGGGAATTTTTACCTGTTATAATAAACCCTGATCAGCCACAAAAACTACCCTCCTTGGCTGCAACCTACTTTTGAAGATGTGTGGTCACCCTTTGACTACTATCTTGAGCATAGACAACCCCCAAAAAACTCCACGCTACCCTCTAAAGATGAGGTAGGACTTGTTGCCCACCTACAACACCATACGTTGCCCTTCCTTGAAGAATTATGCATCCAAGATACCTCCATGTAGGCTGAACCAGCCTCTCTAGACGTCAGCCCTCTAGGGAGCTACCTTGGCCTCCCCTCATATCAACTCTGCCCTCAAACAGACCCTGGAAATAACCCTAAAACACCATACTATCCCTTCCTCCTTTACTATGGAAATTTCATAGATAAACCTTCTCTCTAACGAGCTTATGCAAGATGAATGTTGCACTTTTTAGATGAGGAATAAGTCCTCCACTTCACCTCTCTATATACACATAATGAGGGTTCCATGAATTCATTTGAAGAGACATGTCTCTTGGACGAATTCCTCAAGTCTACATGACTTTGGTTGTCCATAATTAATTGTCAACTTCAAAAATTCATAACTTTGTTTCTAGAGCTCCAATTTGAGTGATCTTTGGAGCATTGGAATCAACTTGCCAAGCTCTATCACCTAAAACTTTTTCAAGCTAAATTTCATCATATTTTTGGCACAAATCCTTATGGGTGCAAAATCCCACGCTTGGATTCCAAGCCCCCAAGTGAACCTTGTGGTGCTTGGCCCCCCAAAACTTGAACCCTGGGGCTTGGAGTAGCTCCCAAGCTACACAAATCAACAATACACTCCCCCAAACTAAAAAAAAATTGTATCTTTAAAAAAGTAAAATGGGAAGTTGTGAAGGAGTGGAACTAATAATTTGAAAATATGAGTAAATAATGCTTGGTGGTTTTTTATGACATTCTCCTAGAATTTTAATAAATAAAAAACTTATGCTATTATACCTTAAGTTTTACCTCCATAAAAATGTGGAGTAGCATGGATGGATTTATATTTTGTAACAGCCCTAGTTAAAAATCCATGTAAAAATATATAAGGCCACGGTTGATGGGACACATATTCCAATCCGAATGTTGGGCAAGACATCCTAGTGTGGGTGTTAATTTTGGTTATTATGGCTAAAGGAAATTGAAAAAGCCAATGGCAAAGGCTTTGGAAAGGAAAAATGACATTTTGAAACAATTATTTATGAAAATAATGGAAATTATTAGAAAAGGAAGGTGAAAGTTCATAGGTTGCATATGAGGAGGAAATTGAAGGAAAATAATGGAAAATGAAGAAAATAGAGGCTTCACTAATAAAAAGGCTTATGAGGATCAGTTCAGGGACAATTTTCAGTTCATTTTTGGAGCTCTCTCATTATTCTCTCTCTCACTCACTCTTGGACAATTACAGTTTTCTTGGAGCACTTGTTAATTGGATCAATAAAGGCAAAGAACGCAAGAGGAAGAGAACATGAAGCAAGGAAAAGTAGGATCAAGCAATTACAATAGGATTCTTTGCAGGTATTGATTTGCATGTGTGATTTTCTTGCTATATTTGGCATGAATGGTGTTTCATGTGGTTTTTTTCTATCATGGAATGGGGTTTTCTAGGTGTGACAATGCTTTTCAGCCTAGCCTTGCCATTTTCTGATAGTTTGGATGAGTGGGGTGTATATCCGAAATGACAAACACATGGCTTAGTGGTCCATGAACCTGACTGTGGATCACAGTAAAGCCAATGGCCTAGTAACCCCTGAGACAGACTATGGGTTGCGTTAAAGCCATGATTGTGTGCCTTAGTGGGCCTAGGAATCCTTGTTCCCCCAAGGATAGTTTTGGGGCTAAAAGCCCATGTATTGGGACAAATTTTGTAATAAAGTTGTAAATTCTCCGCATTTTGTTGCCGCGGAGTGCGAAGGTGTCAAGAGTCATAAAGGGTTGTCCGTGATTATTTTGTAAAGTGTAATCGGCTGTAAATATCTACCCATGGTTTGTGGACCATGGGATTGTATAAAAAGGAGCTAAGTAAGTAAGCTCTAAGTAGTTTTGAGTTTTAGCAAAGAATGATGTGAAGAGTCTTGGTAGAGAAGTCTAAGTGTTTTGGGTTTTAGCGTAGGTAGAGGCTCTGCAGCTAAGTGCACAGAGGCCTAGAGTGGAAGTCCACAACTGAGTGCGCAGACCCCTGCCGCTATGTGCACAGGGCAGATAGAGACTATATTATACTAAAGATATCAATAAAGAAAAGTATTCTACAAATTCTGTATATTTATTTCCTATTGCTGCATTTGGTTATATTGCGTTTTGGGTTTAATTTACAATGTTTATATGATGAGTGAACATATGTGATTATATTGGTTAACTGAACGCAAGTAAGAATATCCGTTTACGTGGTGCTAACTGTGACTATTTAGTAAGAGAAGTAAAACACTTAGGATAACTTAGGAACCTATAAAATACGCTGCCCTAGCAGCGCGTAAACACCTGGACCATGGGTTAAGGCTGTGCGAAGGTCAATCGTTCACCTTCGTGGAGATACTAAAGGGCCGAGTAAAGGGTAGATTGATAGAGCCCAAAAGGATTAGCGACTTGTGCGAAAGTAGGAGCAGAGGGTATAAACCGACATCACGACCATCCCAGGGTGTGAAAACTTGGTTCCAGCATCCCCCCATACTGCTTCGGGTGAGACTTTGGTCCGCACTCCACGGGCTGATATCAAAAGGGACAGTAGTGTAGGGATTTGTTTGGCTAACTAATGCTGAACCTGAGTCAGGCCCCACAAAGCCAAAAAATGGTTCTATTTCCGAGACCAGAATTTTCATGAGAGATGTGTGATGTCGTATCACTGGAATCCAACTAAGAAAGAGATTGAAGACTGGTTGGACAGGAAGATCCATGAATTCGGAGCATAGGAAAATAGAAATCCACGACTGACAAAGGAACAGTGGCTGGACAGGTACCTTTATACAAAAATGCATGAGATCTCTTTCTATTCCTTTCCAGTTGACCTATACGAGTGGATCGCGGAGCTAGTAGATAGCCAAGGAAGGTGGAAACTTGACAGTCGTATTGTCTAGGCCCCGACATTAGTACAGAGACTAGAAGCCCCTGAGGATAAGATTGCCCATGTTGGCGATCATTGTAAAGATCGCATCATAAGAGGATTTGTGATTGAATTCGTGGTTGATACCTCAGTTAGTTACAGTGATGTGGAGTGATGCTTTTTCAAAGGCCTGTGAGGTAAGTACTTGAAGTATTTAACTACCCAGATTAACATGTTATTTTGCAAAAAACGGGTTATAAAGCTACCTTGATGTTCAAAGCTACGTAAAGTGGAAATACTTACAGAAACAAAGGAAGGAAGTGTCCTGAATATAGCCCATTGATTTCACCTCCATTGGGTGACAAAGAGGGAGTAGTGCAAGCTTCTCCATGAAGTGCAGTTCAGTTAATAAAACAAGGATTCCCACGACTTCTGCCTCCACCAACACCACCTCCATCTTCACCCCCGTCACCTGCAACTTCACCCATACCACCACCACCTCTACCGCAATTCAACATGGAAAATTCAGTGAAGCTACCTTTGTTTAAAGGCTTGGGAAATGAGGACTCAGACCAGTTTTGGTTCATCGTGAAAGCTATATGGGAAGCTCAGGGTGTCACATATGACACATGAAGAAGGCAACATTGGGCAGTGCTTTGTGGGATCACGTGCTTACCTGGTACATCAAGTACTCTAATGATAACCCAAATGCTAGGTTGGCAGACATCCAGACCACGCTGAATAAGGACTTTAGTAGGCCTAAATTCGACGCATAGTCAATTGTGGAGTTCAAGTAAATCATGATGAAACTAGGTGAAACACCTTGGGAATTAGATCAGAGGTTGAAGTGTAAAATCTGCGAAGCTAATAGGAACTTAAAAGATGGACATCATCGCGAGTGGTTCATGGCTTCACTCCTGCCTCAACTAAGGGATGCATTGTCACAATAAAAGATTATGACCTAGGAAGAGGCCTTGGAGATTGCAATTATACTGCATGAAACACCGATGCAAGATCCGAATCTGGGGGTTCAATAGATCCATGCACAGTTACAAAATATTTTCCTTGACATGCAAAGTTTGAAGTAGGACAGAACAATTCGACTAGAGGTGTGTGAAGAGGTATGGTGCCTAAAATGTAAAGGTCAGGGGCATGAAAAAGACCACTGCCCAGTATTTGTGAACTATATTGCAGGAGGAGGACCAATTCCTTTGAGGCCAAAGGCCCAAGAAGGACCGAGCGCGGGGCCTATGTTGTGGTGTGCTATATGTCAGGTAGTAGGGAAACATGTGACAGATAACTATCATTTGCTACAGAAGTTTGTAAAAACACCACAACAACTATTTTGCAAATTTTACAGGTTAGTAGGGCATGATGAGCACAACTGCAGAAGTTATGAATTGATGATGGACATAACACCTACCTAAAGGGCTCAGGAAGAAACGTACCCCCTTGACCAGAGCACTGGGATGGCGCGAATAGGATTTCAGAGGAGCAGACGAGGCCGAGGTGGAGGAGGAACTAGCAGAGGTCGAGGATAGCTAATCTGCTACAACTGTGTGGGACCATGACACTATGCCCATGAATGCACTAAACCAATGCGATCATCGTGTAAATATTGTACTCAGTTTGATCATGAGACATAAGACTGTCCTACGCTACTAGCAAGGATACATGACAAAGGGGTGCTACCACCTCAGCCGACTCAGAACCTACAGATGATGAGGCATGAGCCTCATGAAGAGGATCTGAATGTGAATGTAGTGCTATGAATTGGAATTGCAATGGGTGATGATAATGGGAAACAACTCAAAGATAGCACATGGGTTCGCAAAGCTCTAGTGAAGGAGGCTGAATTTGATTTGGAGCGCGCATGCGAAACATTCATGGAAGCAAAGAAGAGCTTTGTTGAGGCCTCCACCTAAAGGAGCAAGGATAAGCTTGATCAAGAAATGGACCCTTCTATGCTTACAACCTTTCTAGAAACCTGCATGAAGTTGTTGAGCGATAGCAAGGCTGTGAAGGGGTTACATGAGCTTATAAATAGATGCATCGGAAATTTTTGGGTGAACCGCACATTGTACGGAAGATTGGTAAGCATAAAGCAAGGACAGGATGAGAGATGAGACTGATCACACAAATAGGAGAATATGAAATGGGTCAGGTTATTTTGGATCTGGGGTCAGACGTGAACATTTTATCAAAGAAGAATTGGGAGAGGATGGGAAGACCCACCCTATAGTGGTCTCTGATCCAATTAAGGATGGAAAATTAGCAGAAGATCATCCCCATGGGACAACTGCAAGGAGTGACTATAGATATTAAAGGTGCGATCACATTGGCTGACTTTGAAGTAATAGAAATTGTGGATGACAGCAACCCCTACCTTGTACTCCTTGGAATTGATTGGGCTACTAACATGAATGGGGTAATCAACCTAAAGAAGCAAAAGACGATATTTGAAAAAAAGTTGCTTCGTGTAATAGTACCCCTAGATCATGCTGAGGGATCACGCTATACTGAACCAGTGCACGATTATGAAAGAGATGACGATTTGGATTGCATATATAAGATAACAGTGCGAGACCAAGATTGGGTGAATCCCACAGTGGACGGACGAATTAAATGGGATCCTAAGAGTTCCTTCACCTTAGACTCTGATGAAAAATTAGAGCTCTTGTAGAATCGGCTACATGAAGTAACCACGCTGAGCTGTAACATGATGACCCAGTCACTGAACTGTGTGTCATTAGAGGTAAGAAGTCTACCCACTTATGATGGTTTGAATGATGTGGATGTGTTTTTGGATGCATTTGAGAGGGAAGTACTAGAAAAATAGTGCTTCCCAGGTTTGGACTGGGCACTGCGCGCTATGCTCGTGAGATGGTGAGGTACACATAAGCGTAGTTTTGATTATTGGCGTGAGTGTAGGAGGATGTCAAGAACATGATTTGGGAAGCCGAAGGTATGAATTATGGAAAAATATGATGGGAAGGATGATCCGCATGCACACTTGGCCAAATTGGATAAGGCTTATGGAGCGAAGCCCCAACTTGAATGGGTGCACTTGTTCTATCACACCTTGGATGTCATCCCAATGAACTGGTACTTGGAGACAAAGCTCTGCCATGGAACAGGTGAATGGGATATTATGCACAAAGGATTTGTAGGTTTTAACCCCGTACAGAAATTACTTGCATATGAATTCTAAATCACATGAAAAATAAAAATGCGAGAGCATAACACATAAAACACATATACATAGAGATTTCCCACTGGATTCCAAAACCAGGACTACCAGCTTGATTTTTCATTATGTTCCTTTTAATGTTACAATACATATTTATACATGTCGAAGCATCCAATACCATGGACCGAAAACCCATCATGTCCAATACCATGGACCAAAAACCATCGCATCCAATACCATGGACCGAAAACCATCGCGTCCAAAAAACATGTGCGGAAATCATGCACAAAACCATAGGTGGGTCCAGCCAACCTAACATAGGGTCCAAAACCAAAAATTTTCCGGGGCGCCGCCCTAGACCCCATAAAGTGGGGTTACGGGTACCCCTCAAACCCCCTGTTAACTATGTGGAAAGAATATAAGACAACCCAACAATCTCCCACTTGTTTTTTTCTTTCCACAGGGGGCCAGAGGAGAGCTTAGTCATTTTTCAAGCCCTGAAATGCCGATTGTTTCTCTACACTAAGAGAACTTCTTAGAGCTCATAGATTTTGTCAATGCATCTGCAGTATTCTTCAAAGTGTCCACCTTTACCAGCAACATCTTTTTGTCTTCCATCATATCCCTCACAAAGTGATATTGAACATCAATGTGCTTTGTGTTTGAATGGTAAGCAGGGTTCTTTGCCAAGAAAATTGCACTTTGGCTGTCACAATCTATCCTTATAGCTCCCTGTACTAACTCCATA
>APFE030364197.1:4178-15344 GCA_000404065.3 Pinus taeda | reverse complement strand
TCCTATATATAGAAAGGAGGTCTTGTCATTTGTATCATCCAAGAATTGTTCATTTGTGTAATGTAAAGGAGGTTGCCCCTTCGAAGAAGCTGAATTCTAAGGCATTCAACTATCTTTTCTATCTTTTTGTGAGCTGGTTTCATAACATTCAGTAGCATCCATGCTTATTTGTTTCTTTTCGGTTTGTTATGAGTCTCACATTCATGCTTGGAATATGGCACGGGGGTGATTGGCTGAAGAGAGATTTGGCTCGACGAATCTATGGTCAGGATGAATATGGTAGTCCCATCCCTGGTTGGTTTCTACATTCATTAATGATAAATTCATTCCCTTGGCTTTTCATGTGTAAATGTACTAGTTTATATGTGGATTCTAAGGCTCATGTATTCATGGAATTTCTATTATTATGTTGTTGGTTATAAGCATGTATTCTGACTGTAATGATGTATGGCTCTTCTCATGTTTATATTTTTTAATGTATAAAAAATGTATCTATGACCTAATATATGGTACTACAACTAATTATGTAAGGGAACAATGATTCTTAGCAATTGTCAGATAAGTATAAGACCCATATGCTTAGATCTGTTATTTAGAGCTATAGATTGCATTAATGTCAAGTGTTTGACAAAATTTCAGTCTCGGTTGGGGATGGTCAAGCCTAGTCCTAGAGTTATTTTTTTTATTAGTATTTTCACCATACGTTTAATGGATTTAGGAAGTTACATCATGTTCTGGGTAGTGACCAGAATTCTAGGCTTGAAAAGTGCCTTAAATTCCTCAGGATCTAGCAAAGATCTGTTGGAAATAGTCCCTAAACGTAGGCATGTAGGCTTGTGGGAGCATCCATAGTTCTTTGGTCGCTAGCATGCCCATAGCATGGGAGAATCCAGAGGTTTAATAGCCCAAAAACTCTGTTATCACTTACTGCAAAATTGTTCAAATGATGCTAAGTGATGCCAAAAGAATGCAAAAGAGCAGAGGATCTTACAGTGATTTTCTAATCAAAAGAAGGAATCAAAGCATATATTGGAACCTCTCCATTGGAAAGTGCTTGAAAAAAGCTTTCCAACATTATGCAAAAGTCCAAAAATGGACTCCTGGATCAAAAGATATGGTCTGGAAACATTTGAAGGATTTGAAGCCCTAGTAAAGAAGGAACATCGGAGGTTCAGGAATATTGATGATCAACTCATTAGAACATTAGGGATATCAGTGATCACACATCAGTAGTAGTTGGGCATATCAATGATCACATATCGATAGCCACACATTGGAGCTTAGAGAATATTGGCAAATTGAAATATCGCAACAAAGGAAGATCGACAATCGAAAATTGAGACTTTTGTAGGTGACAGCCTTTTAAACGTTGTGATAGGGGTAATGTGCCGATAGTGTAAAATCACCAGGGGAATAAAATACATATTAACAATGGATTCCATCGCAAAACCAAAGGTGGGCAAGCCCTTTTCCTCTCCTCGAGCAGGACACGTGGCGATATATGATTGGTTTCGATAAAGCTACAGTGGCATCTGACATGGCGATACAAAAGGACACGTGGCAAGCCATTATGTCATTTTGAGGGGGCCTAAGGGGAAAAATATGGGTGACATGTGTCACCACTCTGGAGGTGCCACATGGAGGTGATGAGTTCATATCAAAGATCGCATATCAGAGGTTGAGGATGTCGAGACTTTGTAGTACTCGACAATTAAATAAATGTTGATAAGGGGACTTCGATATAGCGTTGGCATACAGCCGCAAGAAAAAATCAAAGAACCAAATGCATAAAGGTTGGGGATGAGCACTAAGGGCTATCGATGATCAGGGAATTGAAATATCACAACTCCCATGTTATTTCCCCAATTGGAAACCTCCGATGAGAGGGCCCTGATTTTGTGCTAGCACATGGTTAAGAGGAAGTTAAAGAAACACAGGTGCAAAGAAATTTACAAAGGAAAAATGACCCCTGGGTAGGAATAAAAGGCCCTAGTGCCTTAAGGCTAAGCCTCTGATCACAACCCTTAGTCCTATGATGAGAAATGTAGAAAGGGGCTAAATAAAGGGGGCCAAAGGATATCGAAACTAATTGTTTTGTAATGTCTTTAAGAGTAAAAGTCTCGATGAGTAAAGTTCCAATAGTGTGGTACATATCTTTAAAGGATAAATGGATTGGAAACTGTGCTATTGAATGAAGGCACAAAGGAGTTGGTAATTGAAATGGGTTAATCCTATGGAAGCCTCTGTAATAAGAAACCAAGGTCAACATTGGTAGAAAAAATCAATTTGAGCCTGCAGAGGTTGCTCAGGTGATATTGCTCTTTTCTGTACTATTCTATTTTTCTAATAAAGAAACACGTCTTGTTCCTGATATGCTTCTTTCTTTATGTTAATGATGTTCATGTTTGAATTTCATGTATGAATGGATGTCTAAAAGTTTATAACTAACTCCTTTCTTGTATAACATAAAGATGATTTCCATATAAATCTTTGTCCATATACTGCTGCATTCTTTGGAATTGTTGGTTTTGCAGGGCAAAGGAGCGGAAGGGACGTGAAGAAGGGTTTGGACCCTTGAGGAACTACCTGAACGTAGGACCTGAGGTACGTCCTTCTCACCTTAGAAATAGCTTTTTCTAGCATAATGGCTGTGTGTGTGCATGTTTCTTGATTTCGACAACTTTCAATCTGCTAGGGTTCCACCCAAGAGCCTTAGGGGATAAAATCCCGCAACAAAACTGGCGACTCGACTGGGGAACAACACTCTTGTTGTTCCTAGTTGGGCGTTTGTCAAGCCTATCAGGGCTCAGTAGTTTGCTGGTTTATTGTTATTGTCTGCTCTGTTTCTGACTTCTGAGTTTTACCAGTTTCTTGAGTCTCTTTTTTATTTTTCCTGAAATATTAGATACACGCTGTTTTGTTTAGTTACAGAAGCGTATAAACGCTTGTTGTCTGAAGTAAACCCGCGTATACGTAGGTTTCCTTAGAAACAGTCGTGTATACACGCAGTCTGCACTGAATACAGTCGCGTATACCTGGAAACTTTCAGGATTTATAAATATTTTTGTCTCTGGAGTGCGTCTGGTGCTTTCAGTCAGTTTTAAGTAGTCATCTTTGTCAGTATCAGTTCTCTGTTTTACAGCAAGCATCCTTACTCCGATTTCTCTCTAATTATAAGGAGTTTTGGTCTTGTTTTGTGTTTGCAAGTGTCATCATCTTTTTGCTAAAAACATGCAATATTTCTTTAATGGAATCTTGGCTGCTCTGAGTGATCAGAGCAGAAAGATTGTTATCAATCTTTGTGTTCAACTGTGATTCTTGGTGACTTTTTTGTTTGCTTAACGAAATCGATCTTTATGACCATTTACTTCTTTGTTTCATCAAAGTTGTCATTTTGATACTTTCTTGAAACTGTCTTTTTGATCTTTTTTGGTCTTGGTTAACAAAGCTTTCCTTGCTGCCTTCGATTGTCAAAAAGCCTTTTTGAGCACATTTGTTTTTTGTTGAGTTTTATTCTTTGTTAGGTGTCAACTTGCAAAAAGTGTTTCTTGCTTGTTGTTTCAATCGTGAAGTGTTAGTTTTTGTTGAGAGCATTTTCAAAAGACCTTTTTGTTGCTACTTCCAAGTGAACTTTTTGAAAAGTTTTAGTTTTGCTTTCTTGAATTTGCTTTTCATTTAGTTTCCTTTTGTTGAATGAAAGTGTTTTTTTTGTTATCTTGAGTTTTGCTTTTAGTATTTAGACGAATTGTAGTACCTTAGATTCCATCTAAATATTGTAAGTGGCAAAAAGAAAATTTGATATACAAAACAACTTTCATTTCTCGTTAGAGTAGTTTTCAATCTTACATCAAGCATTTAGTTTTGCATTAGGATAGATTTGCATCTCTTTTGGCATAAAATAGATTTGTTAACTTTTGAGTGTGAAGTGTGAATGAAAAGAAAAGAAAAGTTTGTTTCATTAGAAGTTTCCTTCTGAACCTTGTAGAAGATTACTTTTCATCGAAAAACAATGACAAAGTGCATACGCATATAGTTAAGTTTTATTAATATTTTTTGCGTCGAAAAAACACACCACTAGTTTCACTGCCATCATCCTTTGACTTAAAGAACAACCCTTAAAATCAAGTGCTAATTAAAATCAACTAGAACTTTTTCTTTTAAGTTAAATACACCAACAAGTTTTAGGATTTTAGGGCCTTGGAATAGACGAGTGGAGAGTTAACTCTCCAAGGCCATATTAAACGTCAAAACATAAGAGTCTAATTAAAGAGAGAAAATCCAATAGCGTTAGGAAGACCAAGAAAGCTCCAGATCTGGGAGTTAAGCACGAGGGTCTGTGAAGACAGGGAAGAGAGATACCCCCTCTCCTACTTGTCCGAACTTACCTCAAGACTGTTCCATCTGGCTTCTGCGACGAGTTGGTGTCCTTAGTTGTCACTCCTAGGAACTACATAGGTGGCTGCAGAGGGGAATCCCATGGCACCTGAGGTCGACGTTGTATCACTCTCAACAATACTACTGGAGGGCACCCTTGCGAAGCTTGGGGGCTTGCACCGACGCAGATTGTTGTTAGGAGGTCAGCGTAACTTCCTCTGATACCTTTGCTGATAGGCCTGGGCCCTCATCATCCCAGACTATCTTCGAAAGGCCCTTTATTTTCCACTTTCTCTTATTTTGGTGTCCGGTCCTAATCACCCAGAGCGGAAATACTTCGAAGTTTTTTTGATTGGATGTATCTTTAGGGACTTTTTGGTGGGTGCTCTGTGCTCTTAGTTGGCCTAGCTTTAAATTTTTTGAGTCTTTAGTTAGATTTTAAACAAAGAATTCAAAGTGGCTGACCGATCTCCCAGACGGTCTCGAAGACTTCGTGGTCTCTCGCCACCAAGTGTAGAGCCTTCTCCGAGAAGGCACAGAGGTAATAATACCGGTGGGTTTTGTCCCACTGCAATTGATGCATCGGGGATTGATCCTCCCCTCGCGGGCAATAGTATTGAAGCAAGGCCTAGTACTTCCGTAGAACAAGAAAGGAACACACCAGTTCCTTCTCAAGTTCCCTTACAAATGGAAGATAGTATTGAGGTAGAAGAACTTTCAAAGTCGTTAGGGGCTCTGAATTCTCCCCTACCATCAAGTTATCCACACGTATTGCAATACGTTGGAACTTCGTCGCAAAGACCGGCAAGTCCAGGTTACGCTACGCGCTTACCTTCAATGACCACTACGGGAAGCATGGCTTCCACTAGTGCTACGATTGCACAGACTCCTATATCTGTGCAAGGGGGTGGAACTATTTCCATCCCCTCCGTCTCTTTATTTGGATCTGTTACTAGCACGTCTGTTGTTGGGTCTACCTCCATTCCGTCTACGAGTGGAAGTTCCCAAACAAATGCTTTCGGTTCTGGGTACTTCCCATTTGGCGCCCAATCATCGGGCATTCCTTCAGCTCCGTTCGAGGCCGCCACATCCATGATGAGTGCATCGGCTTCGTTCAAAGGTTTTCCATTTGGAAGTGGTCATATACCACATTCCAACCCTACGGTAGGATCTATGCCTTTTTCTTCAGTAGGACAAAGCAGCGATCCTTTCCAAGGTTGGAATAACCCTGGGCTTAGTAGTGCCGGAACTGGGAATCCATTCCACGGCCAATATGGGAATAGGCCATATACCATGATTAGTTCATTCCAAATCATTCCTCCCCTAGCTTCGGCTTGGAATCCATATCAGGGGTTGTCAACTCCTTACAATCCTTTAGGAGGAAACTTTGCAGGGTATAGTGGATATACAGCCGGAGTTGGTCAAACTCCGAGATTTTCCGGGTCACAAGGTCTCCCTTTTGGCTCGGCGGGTTCTACAGGATACTTCGGGCAGCCTGGTGCCTCCCAAAATCCAGGCCAATCTTTTCAGAGCTTCGGGACCACCACCCAGTTAGGGTGGAATCCCCAAGCCCCGCCTAGACTTCTGTTTCTGGCAACGTTAAACTTGCCAGACCTCACTAAGTTAACTAATGACCCAATCAACTATAATTTGGCCTGGCCTCCGGTACCGAACTCCCTTCGGATATTCCAAAATTTGAAGGGAAAAGTGGTGAGGATCCGGGCGACCACGTAACCACGTTCCACTTATGGTGCTCATCGAACTCCCTGATCGATGATTCGGTTAGGTTGAGATTATTTCAACGCACCTTAACTGGTAACGCGGCTAAGTGGTATATAGAGTTGCCTGGGGGCATCTTTTCATCATTCGCCGACTTAGCCAATATTTTGGTAAACCATTTTCAGTTGCCCGTCCGGTATGATGCCGGAACTGAACTGCTGGCTGCTTTTCGTCAGGATAGGGCAACACACATTTCTGATCACATCCAGGAATGGAGACGGAGAAAGAGGCTTATTAAAGCCGAAATCCCTCCGGAGTACCGTCTCGAGTGGTTCTTGAAGTCTTTGGTACCTGAGATCTCCAAGGATGTCTCCATGTCAGGGGTCTATTCCGAGGAGCAAGCCATTTTTAGGGCCCAACAATTAGAACTGATCTACTCTCAGTCTGGGATCCTACAAAAGTACTTGCCAGATGCTCCTAGATCTAAGGTTGATGTAGCTAAGTCGAAGCTAGGTCCCCACGCAGATGGCATTGTTGGGTTAATAGACACAAATACGATGAACTTGTTGAATCAATTGCAGTAGTTGTCTTTACAAACTGCTTCTAACAACCAAGTCACATCGTCTAATACTTCCGCTTCCCAAACTTCTTCAATTAATGTCGTCCAATTAGATAATCCCAAGGGAAGTCAAAATTCCATTGGGAAAAAGAAACGACGAGGTAAGAAAAAGAACCAGGATGTGAAGCCTGATGCAAACAAATCCAGCAATAATGCTAGTGGGGGTAGAAATGAGTCGAAAAAGAAAGTTAAGTTTACATGCAAGTTATGCGATGGAGACCATTTAACTCATCTTTGCCCTAAGATTGAAGACGCTCAAATCTTGTTAGGGCAGCAAGGGACTTCCAGTTCCCAAGCTGTATTAACTAACCCTTTTCCCCACGGGCAGCAACTTCTTGCTGGCGCGAGTTCAAACCCTGGAACCTCTGCAGGGGGCAACCAGGAAGGGGAAAAATATTCGAATGTTTTCATGATGGGTTCTAACGTCCATGTGGCTACTCGGTCACGTGATTACGGTGAAGTTGAAACTTCCAAGGATAAGGTTATTCCGGGAAGTACTGACCTTCATATCGAGCGACCCCCAGTTGAGACTATACCACGGATACCAAAAGGTTCCGCTAAATGCGCGACGATTAATCCTAATGCTAGGGCCGCCCAGAATTACTCCATTGTGGAGGATCTGGTTCAGAGTCCGTGTGCTATGTTCGCTTTAGAGGTTCTCCAGTCGTGTCCGGCTCAGGGAAGTGCTTTACTTTCCGCAATTGGGGCAGTAGATCTGGCTAATTCTTTAGTGCTCACTTTTTACATGTTAAATGTCAAAAAGCGACTCCCTCATCACATGGATTTTCAAGTAAAGTCTACATACCGGAAAATCAACATTTTTTGAACCAGTATTGATGAGGGGGCTTCCACGTGCATTATGTCGATGTCATGTTGGAAGGCTATCGGATCGCCTTCGGTCGTTCCTTCACCTATCGTCTTGACTGCATTCGATGGCCATTCTCATAAGCCGCATGGGATTATCCCGACCTTTCCTATATGTGTTAGGGGGAAGGTCGTTAACATAGAAGTGGAAGTCGTCGATGCTAAACTAGATTATAATCTCCTCCTAGGAAGGAACTGGGTATACAAAATGGACGCCGTTGTTTCGACTCTGTTTCGTGTCATTTGCTTTCCTCATGAGGGGAAAATTGTAAAGGTGGATCAATTAGACTATTCTCGAGTTGATCCTCAAGCAAATTCTGACTCTACTGTTCCTTTAGTGGATAACCCTCGTCTGCCTACTGAGAATCTAGGAGTAGGGATGTATTCCTCATTGATGGGTACCTTTGAGTTTCCCTCTCCTATAGCAAAAATAAATGCTATTTCATCATCTAGGGAGTTTTCTCGAGATGGGTTATTTTGAACTCATTATTTTTCGGACCCCTGGACTTTGCCTTCACCTACGACCACATTAGTTGAAGGACAAGAGAATGGAATGGCATTCCCTATATCTACAGCTGAGCTTAGATATCAGTCTATCGTAAACTCTGTAGAAGACCATTCTACTCCTTTTTCCGAAGAGGAGTTAGATGGTGATGTGGACCCCGCTTGGAGCCTTGACTCCACCTCTTCTTTGGACTGCTTGGATTCAGTTTTACCATCGGAAGAAGCAATTCTTGAAGTAATGATGGGTATAGATCGACCTTGGGAAGATTTACACCATCGTTCATACTTTCTTCCTCCATTGCAAGAGGTAGAATCTAGATTCTCCGAGGTCTAGTTCTAGTGATGTTTGTAGTGTTAACCCTTTGGCTTCAGCACACGTTCATGTCGAAGGTAATAGTCGTAATTTCAAAAACAACACCTATAAACTCTCTAGGACCCTAAACAATAGAGAATCTCTTCATCGGACTTGAGTGTCCCTGAAGAAATTCAAATATACACCGACTTATTTAAAGAATTCGAGAGTATTTGCTTTGTCTTAGACGGAAATGGCTTGGCATTGACCCATCTATAGTTCAGCATGAGATCAAGATGTACGAAATACATAAAACCTGTCCATCAGAGGCTTCGGCCGGCCAACCCTAGGAAAGCAGCAACTATCAAAGCGAAGTGGAGAAGCTGCTAACGGCGGGTTTATATACCCTGTTCCTCTTACTGATTGGGTTTTAAACCCAGTCCCCATAGATTAAAAGGCATAGGAACAATCCGGGTATGCATTGGATTTAGGTGGACCTAAACAGGGTTGTCCTAAGACATTACGCCCGCTCCATTATTTATCAGATTATCGACGAGTGTGCGGGTAATGAGATTTTTTCCTTCATGGATGGATTCTCTGGTTATAATCAAATTTCTATCCATCCTGAAGACCAACATAATATGGCCTTCATACGTCCCTGGGGTACCTTTGCATATCGAAAGATGCCTTTTGGTCTTAAAAATGCTGGAGCTACCTTTCAGCGGGCCATGTCATATGCTTTCCATGACATTAAGAATATCATCGAAGCATACTTAGATGACCTCACTGCTCGTTCTCGGAAGAGGACTGATCATCCTAGCCACCTTCGAATGGTTTTCGAACGATGTCGTTTTTATAAAATCCGATTGAATCCCAACAAGTGCGTTTTTGTGGTTACATCCGGTCGATTGTTAGGGTTCATCGTGTCAAATGAAGGGATTCGGGTAGATCCCTTCAAGGTTGAGGCAATAGTTCGATTGCCTCCCCCGTCTTCAATTCGTCAACTTCAGAGTCTTCAAGGGAAGGCTAATTTCTTACGGTGGTTTATAGCAAATTGTGTCGAGATCACTAAAGGGTTCATGCGGTTGTTATGGAAAGGAGTTCCATTTGTATGGGACGACTTTGCGCAACGATCATTTGATGCTTTGAAAAAGCATTAGTCTCTACCCTGCTTTTGAGTCCACCAGATTATGGCAGAGACTTCCTTTTATATCTCGCGGCAGCAGAATCAACCATTGGTATGGTTCTGGTTCAGGAGGACGATGCTCTCATCGAGCACGTGATTTATTATTTGAGCCGAGGCTTAATAGGCCCTGAACTTCGCTATTCTCCAGTCGAGAAATTAGCCTTGGCAGCTGTTCATGTTGTCCAGCGGCTTCGTCATTACATCTTGCTTCGCAAAACTTTTGTCTTAGCGGCAGTCAATCCATTTCAATTTGTCCTCAGTAGGCGAGTGATTGGGGGAAAATATAATAGATGGATAGTCATCTTGCAAGAATTCGATCTTGAATTCTTGTCAGCTAAGTCTAAGAAATCCATGGTTTTTGCTGAGCTAATTTCTGAGCTGCCTTGTGGAGAGGACACGATTTATGAGGAAAGTTTTCCCGACGAACATTTATTCCTCATCTCTTCACTCGACCCTTGGTATGGAGATATCATTGTATATCTCCAGACTTCAAAGTTTCCCTCTACTTTTTCCAAGCATGAACGTCGTAAATTACACCACCTGGCTAAGAATTATGTTATCATTGGTGATACCTTATACCGACGAGGGGTTGATTCAATCCTTCGGTGCTGTTTGACCTTGGAAGAAGCAGAGTCTGTGCTTAATGATTGCCACATTGGAGCTTGTGGTGGTCATCTATCAGGGCTTGCTACAGCCCAGCGCATCTTACGTGCTGGCTATTTTTGGCCTTCACTTTTTAAAGACTATGTGGAAGCAGTCAAACGTTGCCACCCTTGTCAAATCTTTACTCGAAAGATGCGTGCTCATCCAGCTCCTCTTTTTCCCGTTGTCACGGTCGGTCCTTTTACTTGATTTTATAACTTGTAATCCGTCTTCAGCAGCGAATCACAAGTATATTATTGTGGCAGTAGACTACTTTACGAAGTGGGCCGAAGCCATGCCCACTTATAAAAACGATAGTGACACGACAGCTTTGTTTCTCTTCAATCAGGTTAGCTCAAGGTTCGGTGTCCTGAGAGAGATTGTCACTGATCATGGCAGTCACTTTCAGAACCAACTCATGTCCGAATTGGCCTCTAAATTAGGTTTCCGTCAAGAGCATTCGTCTCCTTATTATCCTCAGACCAATGGACAGGTCGAGGCAGTCAATAAAACTCTTAAGACGATACTCCAATGGACAATCGATAAAAATTGGTCCAATTGGCACGTTATGTTGTATTCGGCTCTTTGGGCATACTAGACCTCCGTAAAGACTGCTACTGGTTTTACTCCTTTTCAGTTAGTTTACGGGATGGAATCTATCTTTCCGATCGAGTGTGAAATTCCGTCTCTCAAATTAGCTGTAGAGCTCCTTCCAGAGACTTCGAGTCTCGCAGAGTGCCTCCTTCACTTGGAACATCTCGATGAGCAGCGTCGAGATGCTGCCACGATGAATGAAGCCCATAAGAAAAGGGTAAAAACGCAGTATGATAAATCTGTCCGTCCTCAAGTCTTTTCTGAAGGCGACCTTGTCTTGGTCTATGACCAAGATAAAGATGCCTTGGGGGCAGGCAAGTTTAAGCCTATGTGGTACGGTCCTTTCATTATTAAACGAGTTTTAGAAAAAGG
>APFE030364195.1:0-40740 GCA_000404065.3 Pinus taeda | reverse complement strand
GTGTATTCCTAGGCTAGTTAGAATGAGCAGGAATGGCCTTAACAACACTTCCTTTGTCTGGGATGATGAGAGTTCCTTGCTGAACTAATGTCTGGGGGGATCTTAGCTCTTCAGGTTCTCCATCTTTATTCTGGATTATTTTGCCAGTACTTCCCTTATCTGGGCTACTCAGTCGCTGAACTATTCCAAGAGGAGATCTTGGTTCTTTGGTTTCCCCTGCTTCTCCTCCTCCTTTGCAAAGATTACTAAGGTTCCCTTATTGTAATGATTTCGGGCTAGAATTCTCAATTTCTTGAAAATCTTGCTCCTCTGTTTGGTGATGCACCTCAGCAAAGGCTATAGATGGTGATTCTGTGGCCCAAAGGGAACTAGAAGGTTGTCTAGAAGCAACTTTTCTAGGGCCTACTGACGGCTGATATTGTTCTTTTTTAAGGATATCATCTATAAAGTTCGATTAGCCAAGGGTCACCGGTCCCTTAGCTTTATCAGGTTTGGGTAGTGATTTAGGATTCTTTTCAGGCTTTTTTTTCTTAGTCACGCACACAAATCAAATACTTATTTCTACCCAAAATAACAAATCTGCAGGAATGCGGGTAGGGGAGTAGGGCTATTACATGCTCCGTACGTAGGTTCTTACCTTCTGTTTTTAAAACCCAACTCTCTCCTAGCAGGTAGTTACACTACTCACTTTTCAAAAATAAACAAATGGCTACACTCTCCCCAACAATGGCACCAAAATGTTGAGCGATAAAAACGTGTCTTTTAACCCCTATTTACCCTACATTAATTATCAATCTAGGTGCGATTTTTTATCTCAAGAGTGTACTCAGTCTGAGGCGGTCACTTGTTCAAGAGTAATGTTTGCAGTATAGTGCTTACAAAAGTAACCAAATATTGGAAACAAAATCTAATTGTAATGGCAAGAAACTTAAATGCTTTGTAACTAAATCATTCACTCAGGAAACTACAACAATTATCAATCAACGATGGAGTAATGATAACTCTTTCCTCTATAAACTGATGTAAATGAAAATCAATCATAAACAAGACCTCTAATCTAAGAACTTAGACAACAATAGTCAATGGTCGTTACAGTTGTGGATCTTTCTATTCACACTCAAGCAAATGCTGGAAATAACAATTGAATTAACAGAAAAGGAACAACAACGAAATCTATTGAAAAGGTCGAACAACAAAGCTTGATCCGCAGAAATGAATTAAGTACTAATCTTAACCGAAAGGAATTGAACAACAATCTAAGAAAGGAACAATAAACCAACTTAAGTGTAAACACACAATGCCTATAGAGTAATTGAATCAGTAATCTTATTCTAGCATAATGGACATTAGCCACAGGTATAAAGGAACGGAAATTGCAATTATAATTGAACGGGAGTTAAATGAACAACAATCACAATTGTAAGTGAACCTTAGCTAAATGAACATCAATACCAATCTATAAATGAACAACAATATCAATCTGTAAATGAACAACAAAATCCGAATTAGATAGTGCAATATTGTTTCAGAATGAACAACATGACATTTTGAGTTGTAAATAATAATCTTGCTATCCAATTACAATTTCGATATAGAATAGTGATTCAGTGGAATGTTTAGAAACAAAAGATTACTGAGTAAAGATAATTAAAGAAATGCAAAAGAAATCAAACCACACACGATTGTAATTGTAAAATAATGATATAGGAAGCAAGTGATCCACTAGGGCTGGGCCCTTAGCCACGAGGGAAGCACTGTTGCATTTACTCCAGGACCAGGTAATAAAGCAGCAACAGAGTTATATATTAATCATAAATGGCAGAGTTACAACTATCACTCTTTAAAGAGAGTCAATGATCAAAGTTAAGATTACAACAGAAAGTTCTAGAAATTGACAATAATCTGCCCCCTGAGCTACCAGCGTTGTCCCTTCTTATAATGGCCAGGCGGAACTATCAAGAGTTCAGATAAGTCTTGAAGTGACGATCCCTTTGGATCAAAGGATCCTAAGGGATTCGCTATATCTTTGATCTCCAATTCATTGTTTTTTCTTCTTGTGCTGATGCCACAGTTTCTCTTCCTTTTCCTGGTCCATGCGCTCCGATCTTCATCTCCGCATCTGGATACAGTTTCTTGTCAAAGGGACAGCAGTTGCTTCTGCTTTGTATTTTCCTCCCAAATAATTATTTTCTATTTCCTTCACTTTCTGCATAGAAAAATACAATAATTAGTTATTTTGTATCAATCACAAATATCCTTAATTATATCATAATTCTTTGACATATTACCATATTAGAATGTAAATAAGTTATGATTCAAAGGAAAAGATAAAGAAATAGATGGTAAATACATACCTTCTCCAATGCTCAACACCTAGTTTTCAACTCCTATTAAGAGTGAATCAGATCACACTCTTGGTTCTTAAAAGCTAGAATTATGTTGTTCCATCTGTGCTGTCTGATTGTTTTGTGGAATAAAACATTGTTCCTTTCACCACATTTCAGCCAATTAATTCATGATTTTTGTTGCCACAAATTTGCTTCCAGAATGGCTCTTTCATCCCATCTTTTTTGTAGTAGTTGTTCCTCTTACTTACTTGTCTCCGATAGCACTTCTTCAATTATATTTTGTTGAAGAAGTTCCAGTTGTTTTTCGAAGTGATTTTTCTCCTTAATGATATTTCCAAAATTATCTCGATTCCATTTTTTTATTTCCTCTTTGAGATATTTTAATTTTTGTTGGAAAGTATACATTTTGTTTCTAGTTCTGGGGGGAGAGTAGGTCCACCATTATTTCATTTTTTCCATGAAATCTAGGTTGTTCAACCAGAAGGCCTCAAACCTGAAAGGCTTATTCTTCGAAGACATGGAAAGTTGAAACTTGAGAGAGATTGTCCAGTGATCAGAGCCAGGAATCAGTCTAGATGGGAGGCTATTAGACGGTCTCCTCCTCTTCTGTTATTCCAGGTGAATAAGCCATTGCTAGTGAGAATGTCAATGAGGTTGAGTTTTTAATGGTGGTAAGTGTTATAGACATTTTTGGGCACTTCAACTCCAATCATAAATGTCCATAAACTGAGGACTCCTAAGTCCCTAGAAGCGTTGCTTCACTACCTAAAGGAACAAGGTCAGCTGATTACATCATCTCCCAGAAGTTCTCCACTAAAAACTGCTCATAAATGGTCAAAACTGAACCATACTGAAAACCCAATACAGAGGGTGCGATGCATATCATCTTCCCAGTGTACAAGGTGTGATGCATACTGAATGGCTCCTCTGTAGGGTGCGATGGTTGGGAATGGATAAATGGTAGGGACAAAATGCGAGGGGGAAGATTATGGAATCTTCCAGAAGCTTCCCCTCTGACACTTGCCTCTCTGTTTTCGACCAAGGATGAGTAAGAGATCACCATTCTCCAAGTGGAAGCAGGAACTATCAGAGAGAGGACACTAATCAATACCCCAGAAGATGACTCATCTCCCTTCAATCATCTATATATGGATCCCTCATGACAGAGATCCAGAGGCTGGAATTTTGTATCTTATAGAGAAGTGTTGTTGGTTTTCTGGTGTATATTCATAGTGTTAGGTGATCTAACCTTTACTTGAGGTGAAGAAGGGCTTTCTTGCTGGAGGATGATTCTGGGTCAGAACATATGGTTGTAATCCTCTTGATACTTTTCATCTTAATAAAGCTATTCAAGTTTTCCTCTATATTCTTGTATACTTACTTATATATGCATTTGTATGGTTAACACACATCTGGTCCTGTGTTATTTATGAATATAGATCTTTTTTCTTCGATAGAAGTATGTTGTTGTGATTCCACAGGTGCTCTTTGAACCAGGGCAAATGAAGAGGAAGCGGCAAAGCTCTATCGGGAAGGAGAGGAAATCAAGCGCAAGACTAAGGTTGGTATCCTTTGTAATTTACATGCAAGGCAGTTAGGGAATAGGTTGGAGAAGGATTTTCATGCAGTGGTCTAAAACTATGATGTCTAGCTAAAATTTCAAAGATATGCCCTGTCTGGCCTTCAGGAAATTCATATAGGGCATTATACCCTGCTGCAGGGTACCATATGATTGGACTTCGAAACCTACAATCTAGCCAATACAGGCCCTCTCTCAAGATGAGGTTACTATAGGTAACCAGGTGACCAACAACTAACCTAAAATTTTCATAATTGAATGGCTCTCTATCCTGCACATTCCGATTGGAAGTCTTCCATCAGAGTTTAGCTACTGCTATGGCAAGGTCTTTGATGGATAGGAAGTATTCTACCCCTTGCTGGACAACTGTTGTGTGAATGGGTCCCAATGTTTGGATCGCACCCTTCTTTCTCATTAAGCTTCTATGCTTATTCCACACTTGTAATGGGTTTCTTGGTTCACCCCTTACCCACAGATCTAACCTGTTCTCCTGTCTCTGAAAGGTATTATGGGCTTTAAGCCACTTTATCTAGTTAACAAAAAAAGAGATGAATGCCTGAAGTTGGATATCACCCACAAAAGGACGAGGGTTCTCCTCCGTTTCACCATCCAACATAAGATTATGCAAATAAAACTCACATAGCAATCGCTGGACTCTCACCCATAATGTTCGCAGGAGTTTATAAAATCATCAATAGTTTTTAACTCTATAGGCACCCCTACCTTGACAACCTTAATTTTTAATCGTAAGTACCTTTCCATAAAAAACAAAGCATAATTTTTGGCAGGTGCCCTACAAGCTAGAATATCAGTATATAGAGAACATAGAGTATCCATTTGACTCATAACTATGTCTAGTCTATTGGTTACCTTTTTAACTTTTTCCTTTTCCCTTTGACATCTATCGAAGGCCTCACTCTCCGATGCATTGCTATTCTTTACTTGCTGCTGTAACTTTTGATATTTCTCTTCAGGAACAGTTTCCTTTGTGAGCTTTTCTATCATTTGTTAGGCCTGTGCCGGATCCTTTTGAAGTCTCACTATCCTCGGATCATTGTCCATCAAAACATTTTTGGGCTAGAGATCTACCTGGATCTCCCTATTACGGCATCTGGTTCCTGTAGTCTGTGTTTTCTTCTCATGAACTATCTGGTCGGTCATGATGCTAGAGGACAATACCTTTTTCTGGATGTCCTTATTACACACTGGTGTGCCTTATATTTGGGCCTCTACGTTTGTAATAGCCGCATGTTGTTCCTTGCGGTCCTGAATGATAATGGGTTCAATTTGAGTCCTTCTTCTCTTCATTTTATGGGGTTTCGTTGGGGTGGCTGCATCCTTTGTTCCAAGGATTCTTTTTGAGATTCCCCCCATTTTTAGGACCCTTATTTGTTTTCTGAGTTGTTTTACTATATTTAGTATTCTTTGATATTCCTTTCGTGGCCTTTTGATTTCATTCGTTTTCTTCGAAGGAACAGTTGTTTCTTTTCTTGGGCCTGGGCTTTGTTCTTCAAGGATTGTACTCTCACCTTGGCTTATTTCCATGTTTTCTGCTTAGAACACTTCTTCAGTGTTCTCATCCTCCTGATTAGCTTTCTCAGGGGGGGAAACCTTGGGTTGATCTGCTATTTCCCGGGCGACTTCTGCTTCTACTTCTTCTTCGTCATTCATTTCTTCGGATGCACTCTTAATATGAGTAGAGTGTTCCTGTGATTTCCCTTCTTCTTTTTCCTCATCATTCATCTCCTCAAATGCACTCTTCCCGTGAGCAGAGTGTTCCTATGATTGCATTTATTCTTCTTCCTCATCATCCATCTCCTTAGATGCACTCTTATTGTGAGCAGAGTGTTCCCCTGATTGTCCTGCCTCAATATTGAGGTTGAGTGGGCTATCAGGCTAGATGTGCTCACCCATGTTGGCCAAAATTTGGGCCAATTTGTCTTCTTGTAGAGGATTTTGTAATGGGCTTTCATTGGGTTGCTTTGCTTCCTTCGCTTCTTCTTCACCGGAGTGCTCAGTTTCCTCTTCCGGTTCCTCTTCTCTATTTTCCTCTAATTCTTCTTCTTTGTTTTCCCCTCCTTCAAGTTGTGGGGGTTGCTCATCCTCTAAGCCATATATCTCTAATGGTCGGCTACTGTTTTCTTGGGGACTTTCCAACATTCCCCTGCTTCTCCCCAATCTGGCAGACTGTCTTCATTTCTCCAGTCTAATTGATATGATAGAAGTTCTTTTTCGTTTTGGGGCTGGTAAGGCCAATCCCCCATCTATTGAGAATAGAAATTATTCCCAACTAATCTATTGTTGAGCGAGACTATAATTGACTATTAGTCAAATTGAGCCGTGATAACTCACTATCATTTCTACATGCCGAGATTTTCTTATACTGCGAGCATCATCATGGAATAAAAAATTTAAATATGTGGGAAAATTTACAACACATTTTTGTTTTAATACAACTAACAATTTAAAATGGCGTGGTCTTACCACATCTTTTCTACCATCGCATGTGATGTAGCTTTGCACAATCCTAGATAATTTTGCCCATGGTTCTCCCAGGCTTGCAGGTAGGATTCCTTTTCCTTTGATAGTAAGGCTCTGTCCTTCATCCTAGAAGATGGTTATAGCATCTTGAAGTCTCACTTTTTTCTGGGTCCATACTAGTCCAACAACTGGCAGTCCCGATACTTCAACAATTATTGCATCTGTTACTATTATTTGCCTCCCCCTCACCATGGAATGATCTTCCTGCAAATTTTGCTGAAATTCAATGGCCACCGTCTCATTAGACTGTTATAGTCAGTTAAGGTAGGCAATCCATCTTGCTCTTACTAAAATTTCACATGCAGCATCGGAGATCATTAACACCTGTGGTTCACTACGTATTGATCTGCCTCCCATTTTGTTCACACTGTTAATTTTTACATAGCAAAAACACAGAGATGACGATGGACAGCAAGTTGTTCAAGCTTTAGCAAACCGTTAATTTTTAAAGTGCAAAAACATAGAAATTATGATGGAACAAAAAGCTGTGCATATTGGGAAATATCAATACCGTTAAACTTGCTATTCCCAATTTTTGATGGAGTCATATTACCTCCAAATAAGGAGTTGACACATATGCCAGTGTATTATGGAGGTCACCTACACCCCCCTGAAATGTGATAGGCCATCCTCTGCCGGCAAATAAAGGAGTAGCTTGCTGGATTGCAGTTGTACAGTAACATAAAGGAATGGCATATATATCCATGACAAGATTACAAAAATCAGCGAATTACTGAAACCAAGGCTTATGATGGAAATCGCGAATAGATATGGAAATGTCGTGAAATGATGCGAAAAAAAGAGGAGAGGACAACTGACGTAAGTAAAAGTTCTTATGCAGTCATTATCCAATTTAATCGTTATGATTGATTTATAAATGAGTTTTCATGTATAAGATGTTCGAAAGGGTTATATAACATAATCTCATTTGAAATCAATATAAAGATATAAGAAAATGGGTTTATAATGACTATTGGTGTATGAAAGTATAACTTCAATACCATCAGTAGAGTTGTGTTGCCCACAGGTGTCCATAACCTTGACAGAGTTGCTTGTTTCACCCTTGGAACCATAATCCTTCATGTATGCCTAGGAAAGTGTTGTGCGATGTTAGAATGGAGGCCATTGTGCCAGCTTGGTAACCAGATGAATCAAAATGCGATTCAACAGGAAGGAGTGAAAGGTGGGCAAGCTAGCTCGTGATGAGACCTCCTATTCCAAGGAATTTTTTATTTTTCTGTTATGCCTCTTGGATCATATCCCTGGTGTGGTGGCCATAGTGGGAATGCCACTTCACTGCTTCCTTATGAACATGGTAGGCTGGCTCTTGATGAGACCCCCTATCCTTCATCTGACAAATCATGTTAGTAATCATATAGATATATATTTTTCTCTCCTTTTTTTTTCTTTTATATAGCACATTCCTATTTATATACAAAGGATGGCTCAACACTCCTTAAGAGTAGGGATGGTGGAAGAAGTCTAAATATCTCAATAAAGGAAAATATGCCCTTATTCTTATTCAATAATAATGATCAAAGACAACTATGAGGATTTAAGAAAGAATCAAATGATAAAAATAATCAATCAAATTGGTTTTAGTGAAATAAAGTCAACAAAGTGATATAAATAGTTGTGTCCTTTCCTCTCTTTTCTTATCGATTCAAAGCAATTTCTCTAAAGATAACAATTTTTCTTTGGTTTGTTGACTTTAGTATCCTCTAGTTTTTATGTTCTTGCATAAATGTATAGTTGTGCCTTAAATGAACCATCATTCATAAAAATCCTCTTAAATGATGAAACAAACACACACACACACACACACACAAAAAAAAAAAATTGAACTCAAAAAATGTTGTTCCTTAGATGGAATAGCTGCCGTTCCTTAAGAGGGACAGCAAAAGAACATCTGTACTAAAAACCATGGTTCATTTAATAGGAACAACAAGCAAAAGAAGAAAACAATACACTAGAAACTGTTGTTACTTAAACAGAACAAAAAATAAACCAAGCGCGAAATAAAATGCCACTCCTTTAGCGGAACAACCTAAGATCATCCAAAATCGAAATTGTTGTTCCTTCGAAAGGAACGACAGAAAGGAGAAAAACGCAAAGGACGGATTTTCCTTTAAAAGGAATGGCAAAACAATCTAGCAGAAGTGTGGTTCCTTCAGAAAGGAACAACAAAAACCGAAAGTGTTGTTCCTTCGGAAAGGAACAACAAAAATGTGGAAACGTTGTTCCTTCGGAAAGGAACAACAAAATGCGAAAGTGTTGTTCCTTCAGAAAGGAATAGCAAAAAAAATGAAAGTGTTGTCCCTTCGAAAAGGAATAGCAGAAATGCGGAAATGTTGTTCCTTCGGAAAGGAACAGAAAAAATGTGGAAATGGTGTTCCTTCGGAAAGGAACAGGAAAATGCGAAAGTGTTGTTCCTTCGAAAAGGAACAACAAAAAAACAAAAGTGTTGTTCCTTTCGAAATGAACAACAGAAATGCGGAAATGCTGTTCCTTCGGAAAGGAACAACAAAAATGTAGAAATGGTGTTCCTTCGGAAAGGAACAACAAAATGCAAAAGTCATGTTCCTTCGGAAAGGAACAACAAAAATGCAAAAATGTTGTTCCTTCAGAAAGGAATAGCAAAATGCGAAAGTGTTGTTCCTTTGGAAAGGAACAGTAAAAATGTGAAAGTGATGTTCCTTCAGAAAGGAACAGTAAAAGGCGAAAATGTTGTTGCTTTGGAAAGGAACAGCAGAATGCAAATGTGTTGTTCCTTCAAAAAGGAACAACAAACTGCAAAAGTGTTCTTCCTTGAGAAAAGAATAGCAAAAAGGCAGAAATGTTATTCCTTCGGAAAGGAACAACAAAATGAAAAAGTGTTGTTCCTTTGAAAAGGAACAACAACAAGGTCGAAATGTTGTTCCTTTGGAGAGGAACAACAAAATGAAAAAGTGGTATTCCTTCGGAAATGAACAGCAAATGCGGAAATGTTGTTCCTTCGAAAAGGAACAACAAAATGCAAAAAATACAGAAATGCAAACATCTATATAGAAAGTAGTTTATACAAGCAGAAAAGAAAAAGTTATGTACAAAATTTGAGAACAATGAAATTAGTTAGTGAACCAATGTCCAGGAAGGATTATTTTCCTCAGCAAGAATCTGCATATCAGAATCTTCCCAGAGGTGCTGGTAAAAGGATTCCTGAGTAAGCGGTTTATGGTACAGTCGCACTCAGTGACCATTTGCTTTAATGGTATGTCCAGATACATCAATAGTAGTCAAAGTAATGGTGCCATTGTCATGCACTTTCTGGATTTCATATGGTCCAAGCCATCGAGTCTGAAGTTTTCCCAGAAAATCCTAAAACCTGGAGTCATATAGGAGTGCCCAATCTCCTTCATGGAAGATTTTCTTTTTGATAAGGGCGCCGTGCCATTTTTCTCTCTGTTGTTGAATTAATGTAGTGCGTTGAAGAGCCGAGAGCCTAATTTCATCTAGCTCCTTAATTTGTTGTAATCTATTAGTCTGGGCCTCATTTAAATCCAGACCGATCTCCTGTATTGTTCTTAATGTTTGTATTTTGAACTATATTGGAAAGATGGGTTCCTTTCCAAATACTAGCTGATATGATGAATAACTGGTGGTGTTTCTCCACATTGTTTGGTATGCTCACAAGGCCTCTGGCAATCTTGAAGCACAATCACGCCTGTGTGATGCAACGGTTTTTGTCAATATTTCCTCTATCACTTTATTCATTCTCTCTACTTGGCCATTTGCCTGTGGGTGATACGGAGTGGTAATTTTTTGCTGAATGTGACAACTTCTTAATGTTGCAGTGATTTTATTACCTACAAACTACGGTCCTCTGTCCGTGATTATTTCCCTTGGGAGGCCATATCGTACAAAATTTTTGAATAGGAAATGAATCATAGAGTCCTCTGTAGCTCTTAGAACTGGCTCTACTTCAACCCATTTAGTAACATGTTCTATTTCTACTACAATATATGTTTTTTGATTTGATGATGGGTTGATCGGATCAACAAAATCGAGCGCCCAATGCTCAAATTGTTCTATTACTAACTATGGGTTTAAAAGCATTTCATCGGACTATCTAGGGTGTACTAATCTTTGGCAACTGTCACAGGCTTGAACAAATTTCTTAGCATCTTTAAAAAATGTGGGCCAGTAATAACTTGTTTGCAAAACCTTGTGACTAGTCCTTCGATCTGCGAAATGTCTGCCACACGGTCCATCATGACAGTCTCTCAGAATGTCAAATATTTTGTCTTCGCGGACACATCTTCTGATGTGCATATCTGCCCCTATATGAAATAAGTAGCCCCCAATCCAAGAAATTGGGTACTAAATTGCACAATCTGTTTTCATTCATTATGGGTTAGATGCTTTGGTAATTTTCCTACTGCTAAATAATTTGCAACACCAGCATACCAGGGTGTCTTGAAAATAATAGAAAACAAATGTTCATCTGGGAATTAATCTTCGACTGCTGCTGCGTTCACTGGTTTCAGCATTTGTGAGAGAAAATCAGCTACAAGATTCTCTTTCCCAGGTCGATCTTTTATTGTGATGTCAAATTCCTGCAATAAAATCAACCATATTATTACTCTACCATTTGTAACAGGTTTATTTGCTAAGTATTTTATGGCAGAGTGATCTGTATATAAAACAACAAGATATCCAGTGATATAATGCCTAAATTTATTTACAGCATGTATTACAGCTAAAAACTCTTTTCATTTACGGTATAGTTTAGCTTAGCGGGAGACAAATTCTTGGTAATATAATAAATTGCATATGGTTTTTTGTCTTCTTCTTGCCCAAGGACTACTCCAAAAGCTGTCTCTAAAGCATTCGATGAAATTTGAAATGGCGGGTCCCAATTTGGGCCTCTCAGCACTGAGACTGTTGACACGAGCTTTTTCAGATCCTCAAAAGCATGGTCACATTTATCTGTCCAAACAAAATCAACATTCTCTGTCAGTGCGTATAGATGTGCAGCTATTTGAGAAAAATGTTCTATGAATCTCCTATAATAACCAGAAAATCCTAGAAAAATGTGTACCTTTGTCTGTGTGGTAGGAGTAGGTATTAACAAAAATATTCGAATTTTGGCCGGATCTACCTGTATTCCATCTGCTGGGATATAATGACCTACGGTGAGCCCTTCGGTCATCATCATATAGAACCTTTCATGGCTCAAGCAGAGCCTGGTGGCAATACATCATTGCATCACCTTTTCCATTGTGTCTAGTGCTGGCTGAAAATCATCTCCATATGGTGTGAAATCATCCATATATACTTCGAGCCCTTCATTTATTAAATATGGAAAGATGTTGAGCATTGCTATAGGCATATTTGGGAACTGCAACCCCAATCATATATGTCCATAAACCAAGGGCTTCTGTGTCCCTAACAGTGTTGTTTCACACCCTAAAGGAACAAGGTTAGCTGATTACATCATCTCCCAAAAGTTCTCCATGGAAAATTGCTCAGATCTAGTCAAAACTGGACCATACAGACAGCTCAGTGCTAAGGGTGCGATGCATCTCACCCACCACATGCAAAAAGTGCGATGCATACTAAAAATCCCTCCTTTAGGGTGCAATGGGTGAGAGTAGACAAATGGCAGAGACAATTTGCAAGGTGGATGATCATGGAATCTTCCAGAAACTTCTCTTGTCACACTTGCCTCTCTGAATTCACCTAGGGATGAGTAAGAGATCATGAATCTCCAAGTGGAACCAATAACTATCAGAGAGAGGACACTAATCAAAATCCCAGAAGCTAACTCACCCCCCTGCAAACATCTATATATGGATCCCTCATCCCAGAGATCCAGAGGCTCGAATTTTGTATCTTGTAAGGAAGTGTTGTTGGTTTCCTACTCGAACATCATAGTGTTGGGTGATCTAAGCTTTTCATGAGGTGAAGAAGGGCTTTCATGCTAGGAGGATGACACTAGGTTAGATCAATGGGTTGTAATCCTCTCTTCTATGCCTTCTATCAATAAATCTATTCGAGTTTTCCTCCACATTCATGTATGTTTGATGATATATGAATTTGTGTGGTCAATATCTATCTAGTCCTATATTTTTTATGATTGTAGATCGTAGTACTTTGAAGGTATTATGCTGCTTTGACTTTACAGGTACACTTTGAAGCGGGTAAGCGAGGAAGGAGTGGCAAAGATCTGTCAGAGGGCAGAAGGAACAAGCAAGGAACCAAGCAAAAGATTGAGGTTCGTATTCTTTGCTCCTCTCCTATCTACTTCTCATAAAGGAAAACAAAAGTAACTTTAGTTTGTTTGTTTCTAAGATAGCTACCTATCTTAGTGGGACTAGTAGCTCTGAATAGACAGTAGATTTCCCGATAACAAAATGGCGACTCGACTGGCGAGCGAATAGCTTGTTTGCTTGTTTATATTTGTTTGCTTTATAAACTACAAACGGAGCCTGATGTTAAGCTAGCTAGCCTTCAAACTGCATTTGCTATGCAAGTGAAAAGTAGATCAATGCTGCTTCAGTCCATCTATGGGTTTTGTTTATAAACGGAACAATTGATTTGCAAGAATTCTAATTACCCTAGTGGTGGCTCAAGTAACCTCATTAGATCAAACCCTGTGATTTGCATTTACTAACTATCATTAGCTCGGCCTAAATCCCTGAACTAAGCTGCAAACAGTGACCAGAAACCAAGTTGAAGGCTCATCCCTAGACCATCACACCTTCTCCTCTTGGAAATCTGGATGCATCACACCTCCCATGTGCAGTAGGTGAGATGCATCCCTGTTTCCCTATGTTATAGGTTCGATGATCAAATAAGACTATTCCTGCCTCCAGATTTTGGTTTTTTGTTCACTCTCTTCAGCTTTATTCAGGAGTTTTGCTCTCTGTGATCAGTATACCACTATGGAAACTCCCTTCCGTTGCATTATTCAGCCTCCATTGTACAAAGAATTGTGAATGCTTTTATGTATTTTTCACCATTTACAGTTCTCCTTTACAAAGAAGTAGCTTAGTCGAGCTATCGTCTTTTCATTTGGAAGTGTTGCAAGTGTCGTTTTCAGTCAAAGAAAAGAATCCTACTATTCTTGATGGTCGATTACACTGTTACTCTTGCATTGGATTTGAATTAATAGTTTTTCAAGTGTCGAAAGTAGTTTTCAATTCAAAATCACAAAGTGTCGACATTGTCTTCCTTTCGTCTTTTGAAGAGAAAATTGTTAGTACTGTCGTTTTGAAAAGATAATTCAGATTTGTACTTAGCATTTTTTTTGTCATCCACACATTACAAAAGCAGAAAACAAATACATGCATGTGCATTTGCATTTAGACTGCTTGTCGATTTTGATTTAGGACAGTGCATCTGGTGTGTGCTCTCTGCTCTATGTTGAAAGAATCCCGCTTCTCTTTCCTTAGTAGCTAGGATTTTCACTGCAAAAAGAAGAATAAACAACTTTTTATCATCTTAGGTTGCATTTTAGGAATTGTACATCTACATCACACGGTGAACCTTAAAGGAAAACTTCTTAAGAAAGATCAATTGTAAAATAAATTCAATGAACATTAAAACGCTTTGGAATCTAACGCACAACATTTAGAAGTCTAGGCCAAAGACGTATTCCGGTGTCGTAAAGCCTGGTAACTATCACTTTCATCATAGGTTGGGTGATTCCTCATCTTTGAGATGACAAGTGCCATTATGGATTTGTGCTCCCACGTAGCATTGAGTATATATTGGGAGACCACAATAGGCTATATCCTTTATCCTTAGGAAGCCGTGTCTGCCGCCCTATCACTCACAATGCATTGAACACAACAATCGGGAAGATTGACTGCCATACCATAAAAAGTATTCTACAGTTTTACGATTGGTTTGGTAATCCCTCTGTCTAGATTTCCAAAGTAGTCTCTTTCATTCCTTTTCAGACTCCTTAAAGGAAAAGGTCCATCTGAGCACTTCTCACTTCAGGGTCATTAAAAATCGAAGGCGACTAGAGTCATCTTTAGCTTTTACTCAACTCTTAAAAATTGAAAAAGAAAGTTGTGTCAAAGCATCATAAAATTTATTTTAAGCGGAATAACGTCATTTTTCCCTCGTTGGTCTTAGGTTGCGAAAATGGAGTCTGCCAACCAAGGATTTCCCATTGGGGGAAATCCTAGTCCTTTCTCCTCTTGGGGAGATGTTGGTGCACCTCATATGGCCACATTGTCCCTTCCAGGGCTGACAATCGGCTTGCCAATATGGCTCTTCTCGACCTCTGTCATTCAAAGAACCGTGATACCTAAGCAACCAAATCAGCAACTAGATGATACTAGAGTTACCCCCCAACCTTCTTCTTCATTTGTTTCTCCCTCCCCTCCTTCCTCTTCGCTTGGTGAAGTTGGTAAAGCTAAAAACCAAGTAACTGAGAAGAAGAAGAAAGGGAAGGAGAAGAAGAAGAAAGAGCCAAAGTCAAAAAGCATCAACCATGCGTCATCTAGCAAAAATCCACACACTGCACTGTCTAGATCTAAATCTCCATGTGTCATTTGCAAAGGAGACCACTATCATCGAGATTGTTCTTGCATCCCTCAAATCTTAAGGGGTTGGTATCCTCGTTTACACAATCCAGTGTCATCAACATTTGAAGATCATGTTGAGAGTACACCATCAACTAGTGAAAACAATGTCTCTGGGCAGAAAGGAAACTATAAATTTCCTTGTAGGCTATGTGAGGGCGATCATGTCGTCCATCATTGTCCCTTCCTGGATGAAGCTAAAAGAGTCTTGGATAACCATCTTGTTTCACTACTACGGTTTTCTCCTGGATACAAGAAACTCTTATCAAGTCCATCACTAGTTGAAAATCCCACTGACACACCTTTGTGGTTGGTTGAAGCATCTACCATTGAAGATAGACCCTCTGAGTCCACACCAGACCAAAGTCATCGAGTCAAGATGGAATTCGACCCAGTCTCGTCTTTGGAAGGTCCATCTTCAGATGATGCAGTCATCGAAGAGAATGAGAATGACACCGTTAAAATTCTTTTTGTAAACGTAGACTCCGATGAACATGGGGGCAATCCACCCGTTCCTTTACCATAGGAAGGAAGTTTGTCAGAGTCATATCCGGCCATTTATTTGGTCCCTCGTCTCAGCAACCTAGTTGTTTCCTTTGACTGCAATCTACTAGGTAGACCCCATCTACTGTCTAATGTACCATTCCGAATCATTGTACAAGCTTACAGGATGGTCATGGTCGGTACTATCATAGATGAAGGGACTTTTGTGAGTAGCCTTTCCTCAACTACTTGGAAAGCGATTGGTTCGCCATCGCTTCCGCCTGATATACGAAATATGACAGGCTTCGACAAAGGAACCAGTCGACCATTAGGAATCCTTGCAAATGTGCCTATAACTTTGAGAGGGAAAACAGTTTATTTGAACGTATTGGTAGTCCAAGGATGGCTAGATTACAATCTGCTCCTTGGGCGTGACTACATTTATAGCATGGGAGCCATTGTCTCCTCACTCTTTTGAGTAATGTGTTTTCCACATGAAGGCAAAGTGGTCTAGCTCATAGACCAACTTTCATTCCCCGGCTCACACATAGCTAATAGCCAAATTCCATCCCTAACTAGTCTTTTCACACAAGGAATGTCTCATCAATCTCCAGTCTGTCCACCTGATGAGCGTGAGTAATTCAGTGATTGTGACTGAAACCCATGGGGCATGCGCCCTAGTCTGCTTCAGCAGAAGAACCCCAGGTATAAGGTTGGTTTCTGCGTAGGAATATGACTAGTCTGACAAACCTGTCTATTTAGGAAAATGGGATTAGACTAGAATAAGATACCTCCGTCACAAGGTATGCCTTTCCTGACAGAGCAAATGCTTTGTTTGCGAATTGAAGGGTAACCTCGAAACTCTACTTTGTATGTTAAAAGGTATGCCTTTCCTGATAGAGCAAGTGCTTTGTTTGCAAATTGAAGGGTAACCTACAGACTCTACTTCATTATACCTGGAGGCATGCAAGCCTTTTCGCATGGAAAGTGAAAAGTGACCATTTATTTTCTTAGTTTGTAGATTCTCAACCCTTTAAACTTGTAGGATTGGTCATTCTTAGCTTACATAAAGAAAGGATTTGGAGGAAAGTTTTGAGTAGTGCAAGCTCCTTAAAAATTGAACCTATTGATGAGACATCCTTATTATACGACTAGCACGAGCAGTTTTACGCAAAGTTCAAGCTCGTTAAAAATTAAACCTAAGCAATGAGCATATGTTCTGCCAAAGTTTAAGCTCATTAAAAAATGAACCAATCTCTGGTAAATAACCATTGTGAATGAATTATCATTAGCTTTTGAGCCTTGGTCGTGTTCTTACCATCACCGCCACTCTGTTTTAGCCGATCATACACCTCCATTTGATTATTTACCCTTTTGAGGAACAATTGCGACGAGTGATTCTGTTAGCCATCCTTGTAACATTGCCATGATTGGAAAATTCCAATCCTTACCTGGAACCAATTGCTACCCGAAAATATCACTCGTTCCTCAAAAACGAGTCTCCTTTAAGCTCTTTTCATCTAACTCATAAAATATGAAAAGATTTCCTTGCAATTAGCCTCTCTAGCTTGTTAAGGCTATCAGAAGTGTTATCCCTCCTCTACATTTTAATCTTTTTGGACCCAAGGGATTATTACACAAAAGGATCAAGCACTTGTCTTTTTCGGCTCGTTAAAACTATCGAACATTCATCCCTTTCGTATTATTTTATAATTTTTATAGACTTAAGGGATTATATGATGAAAAAGGATTACTGGAGTTTCCTTTCCATCCCTTTTCAGACTCTCTAAAATTGAAAAAGAACTGAGTTGTCTTTGTCGTTAAACTCGTTAAAACCAATAGCGACAAACTTGTCCATACAGACAAGAAAAAGTTTCACTATCGCTAGGCTCGTTAAAACATAGCGACGGGTTTGCTCGAAGGGAAAATTATAGAACAAGCATATGTTATCCTCCTCAAGCTTGACAAAAATAAAAAGGTACTGGTCAGCAATGACTGGGGAAAAATTGGGAAGAAAACTTGACGAAACTTTATGGGTAGCAAGTCGCTCTTGAACATGACACTTTCACTTCATCACCATGATTAAGTCGGGTTGGGTTATTCCGCTCACCGGTCATATTACCATTGGTCCACCGTACCATCCATTTTTAGGGTTAATGCTACCAATCCATTTTAGTGTCGTCGATATGTTCAATAGAAGCTGCTCAGAGAATTTACCAACCCAGCTTGTGTCTCATCCCTTGCAATACCTTCACCCTTCATTATTTCATAACAACTCATTATCCAAGAAGTCAACCTAGGAACAACAATTTCAGTACTTTGAAGCTTGCATGCCTCAATGGCAAGTTTCTCACTTCTGGCGACAGGTTTACATCAATCGCCTTCGACCGAAAGATTTTGCGTGGTGTTCGATGCCAAGTCCCATTTTCACACCACGTGAATTGTACTGTCGTACCTTGAGGGTCATCATCATTATTGGTGATTCCTCTCGCGCCTTTTAATAGCTTACATCATTGGCTGGTAATCAGGCGATGCCTTTCCATGTTCAACTCTAGAACATTTTTTCACATGGATCGACTTGTACTTCAGGTGAAGATTAAACGAGTTTGAAGACCCTGGATCTAGTTTCATCCATTTGGGCTGCGATATATTTAGGAAAATAAAGACATCAAATGTACATCATTGTTGCATAGATGATCATCCAAATCAAAGGATGATGGCTCTATCATAATCATCAGTCTGCCACATAGACGGTTGTCTATCCTATGTACATGAAAATGAATTTATAAAGTTGAGCATGGGAATGCTCGCCTCAGCTAGATCGTGAAAATATTATGAAGATAATGTATTGTATTGTATCTTATTACAGGTCACCTTCCAGTTCGAAAAACCTTGGATCCTCATGATAAAGCATTTCACCCAACATCAAAATATTTACGACCTCATGCTTTAGGGGGAAACTGTTATAGACATATTTGGCCACTGCAACCCCAATCATATATGTCCATAAACCAAGAGCTTCTGAATCCCTAAAAGTGTTGTTTCACACCCTAAAGGAACAAGGTCAGTTGATTACATCATCTCCCAAAAGTTCTCCATGGAAAACTGCTCAGAACTGGTCAAAATTGGACCTTTTAGACAGCTCAGTGCTAAGCGTGCGACGCATCTCACCTCCCACATGCAAAAAGTGCGATGCACACTGAAAATCCCTTCTGTAGGGTGCGATGGACGAGAGTAGACAAATGGCAGAGACAATTTGCAAGGTGGATGATCATGGAATCTTCCACAAACTTCTCTTGTGACACTTGCCTCTCTGAATTCACCCAGGGATGAGTAAGAGATCATGAATCTCCAAGTGGAACCAAAAACTATAAGAGAGAGGACACTGATCAAAATCCCAGAAGCTGTCTCACCCCCCTGCAAACATCTATATATGGATCCCTCATCCCAGAGATCCAGAGGCTGGAATTTTGTATCTTGTAAGTAAGTGTTGATGGTTTCCTAGTGGAACATCATAGTGTTGGGTGATCTAAGCTTTTCATGAGGTGAATAAGGGCTTTCATGCTGGGAGGATGATGTTGAGTCAGATCAGTGGGTTGTAATCCTCTCTTCCACTCCTTCTATCAATAAATCTATTCGAGTTTTCCTCCACATTCTTATATGTTTGATGATATATTCATTTGTGTGGTCAATATATATCTGCTCCTATCTTGTTTATGATTGTAGATCCCAGTACTTTGAAGGTATTATACTGCTTTGACTTTATAGGTACTCTTTGAAGCGTGGTAAGCAAGGAAGGAGTGGCAAAGATTTGTTAGAGGGGAGAAGGAACAAGCAAGGAACTAAGTGAAATATTGAGGTTGGTATTCTTTTCTGCTCTCCTATCTACTTCTCATCAAGGAAAACAAAAGTAACTTTAGTTTGTTTGTTTCTAAGATAACTACCCATCTTAGTGGGACTAGCAGCGTTGAATAGACACTAGATTTCCCGATAACAAGGATGGCCCTCTGAAATGTGGCAGGCGCATTACATAGGCCAAAGAGTAGGACTCTGTAAGCAAATTTTCCCCAAGGACAGGTAAAAGTAGTTTTATCCTGGTGTTCAGGGGCAATCTGAATCTGATTGTATACACTGAAGCCATCCAAGAAACAAAATAATTTCTTTCCTGCTAATGTGTCTAATACCTGATCAATGAATGGAAGGGGAAAGTTGTCTTTCTAGGTTGCTTTGTTTAATTCTCTGTAATCTACACAAATCCTCCACTTTCCATTCTTCTTTGGGACCACTACTAGTGGAGAGACCCACTTGCGATTAGAGATTGGATAAATAAAGTTTACATCCAAAAGTTTTTGTAATTCAACTTTCACAATATCTTTCAGGTGAGGGTTGAGTCTCTTTTGGGGTTGGCAAATGAGTCTAACATCCTTTTTTGTATAAATGTGGTACGTACACAACTGGGGATTGATTCCCTTCATGTCCAGATAATCCCATGCAAAAGCTTCCTTATATTTTCTCAGTTGTTGGACCAGCTTTTCTTCTTATTCAGGAGTCAGGTTAATGTTAATGTTCAAGGTTTTTCCTGGCTCAATCTCTATAGTTTTGTTGTTTGAAATAGAGGTAGTGAGTATTGTTTGATCATGAGTGTCTTTGAGGGGATCTTCTTCTAGTTCATTGTCCAATGTTGCCTCTATCATGTGACATTGTACATGGGATTTGGATTCGGATTGGTTAATGAAGTTGTTAATAACATCATCCTCTGTTTGATATTTGAAATCGAGGGCATCTTCTATGGTTAATGGGGACCTAATGTTTCCTATGAGGTATGACACAGGTTGTTTGTTAGTTTTCATTATTGTTACACTTGGTTGGGTTCGAGGGTATAGAGCTAGATTCTTGATATTACTCCCTCTATTTATAGTCATACTGCCTTGTCGGTAGCCAATGTAAGCATCAGCAGTCGCAAGCCAAGGTCTACCTAAGATTAAAGGGTGTCCATCGACTTGGTTTGTGGGGTTGATTATCAGAAAGTTGGCAAGATATTCCCAGGAATCTACGGATACCATTACATTGTGTAGTGTACCTTCTGGCCTAACAACAGATCAGTCAGCCAGTTCTGATAAGGTGGAGGTTGGTTCCACTAATGTAATGCCCAGTTCCTGAAAAGTGCTGGTTGTTAAAATATTAATTGCAGCCCCTAAATCAACTAGGGCAATTGAAAAGGTTTGTCCATTGATTTACGCCATTACTATAGGATTCCCTGGGTCTTCATATTTGACAGGTGCTTCTCTTCCTGATAACAGATTAAATAGGGTGCCAAATACTTAGTCAATTGGATTAGTTGTTATTCTCCTCTTTCGCTTCCTTATACATAACTCTTTTATGGTTTTTGCATATATTGGGATATCTTGGATAGCTTGGAGGAGTAGGATTTTTATACACAAATTTGTAAGTTCTCCCAGAATATCAAAGTTAGGATGTTCTATAGAGCATGGCATGATTAATCGTTCTGAGAATGGAGGAGAAGACATGGTTGCTTGGTCGTGAGTTTGTTTTCTGACCACATCCTCTTCTTGTAGTGGTTGTTCTACGGGTAACTGATTTTCAACTTGAACATTTTTATCTCCCTCAGTTTCTATAATGTGCCCAGACCTTAATGGAAGGTCGTTGCACTCCCTTAGATTGGTTTCTAGTTCTGGTGTTTCAATTATTTGAATAGATTGAACCTGTCTATTATTTGGGTTTGGGTTGGGTTGGGCTGGGAGTTGCGGTTTTAAGCTGGACTAGGGGTTTTATTGTAGTGTATATGGCGCTCGTAGTGTGGGTTGAACGAGTGGGATGGTTCCAGCTGGTTGATTCATCGATCTTTGTCAGTTTGACTACCAAGATTGACTCTGCGAAGTGGGAGGGGACCATTGTGTTGGATATGCGTTGTTTTGCCAATATGGTGAAGAGTAGGGAAAATTTGGCCAATTAAGTTGGCTTATTTGATTTGGCCATGGTGATGAAGGAAATGGTTGCTTTGACGAGTTTGAGAAGGGAGGATGAATTTGCCACACTGTATTATATTTCTGAGCATGATATTGCGGAGGCTGAAAAGAAGAAGATGGATCGGAGGGCATACTTGATTGTCATGGCTGCCGTTGACAATGCTGATTGAGTAGGTATACTGGTTCTGATTCTTCTTCCGCTTCTTTGTACACTGTTTTCAAACTAGGAAGTGAGGGCAGTTCTTTGTGGAGTGATCTATTGTACAAATAGTGCAGACTTGAACTGCATCCAGTGGGCACTCTTTATGCCTGTGTTTTTTTCTGCATCTGGGGTAGAATATTGCCACATTTTGCTATACTTCTGCTTGTTTCTGTTTAGCTTGCATAATATCAAGTTGCGTTGTTAGAGTCCCCAGTATATCAGTTTTGAAATTCGCCAGTAAATTCTCAATTTCTGCATGTGTTACTCCTCCACCAGAGATCTTGTTGTCCCTTGTGAGTATGACACATTCTGCTGGTTTTAGCCTTGTACTGCCTCATGAACTCCTGGTCCACAAATCAATAATGTTAGCAAAATTTTCTTGATAGATGTCACCTTCTCCCATAATATTTAGTGTTTCAACCCATTGTTCCTTCATCCCTTTAATTAAAGTCATTTTTAATACATTGTCAGGTAAGGGTAATGATGCATAAGGAGATCTCTGAAGATTACACTGAAAACATTCAACATATTCTTCTACTGTCTCATTAGGTCTAGCTACCATCTAAAATATTTCATCCTTTAATTCTCTAGACCTACAATAATCTTGATATTTCTTCAGAAAAGTGCATTTCATCTAAGCCCAGTTGTTTATAACACCTCCACCTAACCCCATAAACCATCGTAGAGCAGCCCCTTTTAATGTAGAGGGAAATAATTTTAGCTTTTGGGGATCAGTGGTATAGTCATACCCCCAGCATAGTACATCAAATTCAAATAAAAAAGCATCTGGATCTTCCGATGTTAGGCCATGGAATGTAGGGATATGCTCGAGAGGAATGGCCTTCATAGGTGCATTAACTGCAATATCTACAATGGGATATTGCAGTGTGGAGGTTTGAGGTGTTTGCTGGTTTTGGGCCATTTGGTCAAATATGTGCCAATATCCTTCTGGGATTTCTAGGGGTGTATTCCTAGGCTAGTTAGAATGAGCAGGAATGGCCTTAACAACACTTCCTTTGTCTGGGATGATGAGAGTTCCTTGCTGAACTAATGTCTGGGGGGATCTTAGCTCTTCAGGTTCTCCATCTTTATTCTGGATTATTTTGCCAGTACTTCCCTTATCTGGGCTACTCAGTCGCTGAACTATTCCAAGAGGAGATCTTGGTTCTTTGGTTTCCCCTGCTTCTCCTCCTCCTTTGCAAAGATTACTAAGGTTCCCTTATTGTAATGATTTCGGGCTAGAATTCTCAATTTCTTGAAAATCTTGCTCCTCTGTTTGGTGATGCACCTCAGCAAAGGCTATAGATGGTGATTCTGTGGCCCAAAGGGAACTAGAAGGTTGTCTAGAAGCAGCTTTTCTAGGGCCTACTGACGGCTGATATTGTTCTTTTTTAAGGATATCATCTATAAAGTTCGATTAGCCAAGGGTCACCGGTCCCTTAGCTTTATCAGGTTTGGGTAGTGATTTAGGATTCTTTTCAGGCTTTTTTTTCTTAGTCACGCACACAAATCAAATACTTATTTCTACCCAAAATAACAAATCTGCAGGAATGCGGGTAGGGGAGTAGGGCTATTACATGCTCCGTACGTAGGTTCTTACCTTCTGTTTTTAAAACCCAACTCTCTCCTAGCAGGTAGTTACACTACTCACTTTTCAAAAATAAACAAATGGCTACACTCTCCCCAACAATGGCACCAAAATGTTGAGCGATAAAAACGTGTCTTTTAACCCCTATTTACCCTACATTAATTATCAATCTAGGTGCGATTTTTTATCTCAAGAGTGTACTCAGTCTGAGGCGGTCACTTGTTCAAGAGTAATGTTTGCAGTATAGTGCTTACAAAAGTAACCAAATATTGGAAACAAAATCTAATTGTAATGGCAAGAAACTTAAATGCTTTGTAACTAAATCATTCACTCAGGAAACTACAACAATTATCAATCAACGATGGAGTAATGATAACTCTTTCCTCTATAAACTGATGTAAATGAAAATCAATCATAAACAAGACCTCTAATCTAAGAACTTAGACAACAATAGTCAATGGTCGTTACAGTTGTGGATCTTTCTATTCACACTCAAGCAAATGCTGGAAATAACAATTGAATTAACAGAAAAGGAACAACAACGAAATCTATTGAAAAGGTCGAACAACAAAGCTTGATCCGCAGAAATGAATTAAGTACTAATCTTAACCGAAAGGAATTGAACAACAATCTAAGAAAGGAACAATAAACCAACTTAAGTGTAAACACACAATGCCTATAGAGTAATTGAATCAGTAATCTTATTCTAGCATAATGGACATTAGCCACAGGTATAAAGGAACGGAAATTGCAATTATAATTGAACGGGAGTTAAATGAACAACAATCACAATTGTAAGTGAACCTTAGCTAAATGAACATCAATACCAATCTATAAATGAACAACAATATCAATCTGTAAATGAACAACAAAATCCGAATTAGATAGTGCAATATTGTTTCAGAATGAACAACATGACATTTTGAGTTGTAAATAATAATCTTGCTATCCAATTACAATTTCGATATAGAATAGTGATTCAGTGGAATGTTTAGAAACAAAAGATTACTGAGTAAAGATAATTAAAGAAATGCAAAAGAAATCAAACCACACACGATTGTAATTGTAAAATAATGATATAGGAAGCAAGTGATCCACTAGGGCTGGGCCCTTAGCCACGAGGGAAGCACTGTTGCATTTACTCCAGGACCAGGTAATAAAGCAGCAACAGAGTTATATATTAATCATAAATGGCAGAGTTACAACTATCACTCTTTAAAGAGAGTCAATGATCAAAGTTAAGATTACAACAGAAAGTTCTAGAAATTGACAATAATCTGCCCCCTGAGCTACCAGCGTTGTCCCTTCTTATAATGGCCAGGCGGAACTATCAAGAGTTCAGATAAGTCTTGAAGTGATGATCCCTTTGGATCAAAGGATCCTAAGGGATTCGCTATATCTTTGATCTCCAATTCATTGTTTTTTCTTCTTGTGCTGATGCCACAGTTTCTCTTCCTTTTCCTGGTCCATGCGCTCCGATCTTCATCTCCGCATCTGGATACAGTTTCTTGTCAAAGGGACAGCAGTTGCTTCTGCTTTGTATTTTCCTCCCAAATAATTATTTTCTATTTCCTTCACTTTTTGCATAGAAAAATACAATAATTAGTTATTTTGTATCAATCACAAATATCCTTAATTATATCATAATTCTTTGACATATTACCATATTAGAATGTAAATAAGTTATGATTCAAAGGAAAAGATAAAGAAATAGATGGTAAATACATACCTTCTCCAATGCTCAACACCTAGTTTTCAACTCCTATTAAGAGTGAATCAGATCACACTCTTGGTTCTTAAAAGCTAGAATTATGTTGTTCCATCTGTGCTGTCTGATTGTTTTGTGGAATAAAACATTGTTCCTTTCACCACATTTCAGCCAATTAATTCATGATTTTTGTTGCCACAAATTTGCTTCCAGAATGGCTCTTTCATCCCATCTTTTTTGTAGTAGTTGTTCCTCTTACTTACTTGTCTCCGATAGCACTTCTTCAATTATATTTTGTTGAAGAAGTTCCAGTTGTTTTTCGAAGTGATTTTTCTCCTTAATGATATTTCCAAAATTATCTCGATTCCATTTTTTTATTTCCTCTTTGAGATATTTTAATTTTTGTTGGAAAGTATACATTTTGTTTCTAGTTCTGGGGGGAGAGTAGGTCCACCATTATTTCATTTTTTCCATGAAATCTAGGTTGTTCAACCAGAAGGCCTCAAACCTGAAAGGCTTATTCTTCGAAGACATGGAAAGTTGAAACTTGAGAGAGATTGTCCAGTGATCAGAGCCAGGAATCAGTCTAGATGGGAGGCTATTAGACGGTCTCCTCCTCTTCTGTTATTCCAGGTGAATAAGCCATTGCTAGTGAGAATGTCAATGAGGTTGAGTTTTTAATGGTGGTAAGTGTTATAGACATTTTTGGGCACTTCAACTCCAATCATAAATGTCCATAAACTGAGGACTCCTAAGTCCCTAGAAGCGTTGCTTCACTACCTAAAGGAACAAGGTCAGCTGATTACATCATCTCCCAGAAGTTCTCCACTAAAAACTGCTCATAAATGGTCAAAACTGAACCATACTGAAAACCCAATACAGAGGGTGCGATGCATATCATCTTCCCAGTGTACAAGGTGTGATGCATACTGAATGGCTCCTCTGTAGGGTGCGATGGTTGGGAATGGATAAATGGTAGGGACAAAATGCGAGGTGGAAGATTATGGAATCTTCCAGAAGCTTCCCCTCTGACACTTGCCTCTCTGTTTTCGACCAAGGATGAGTAAGAGATCACCATTCTCCAAGTGGAAGCAGGAACTATCAGAGAGAGGACACTAATCAATACCCCAGAAGATGACTCATCTCCCTTCAATCATCTATATATGGATCCCTCATGACAGAGATCCAGAGGCTGGAATTTTGTATCTTATAGAGAAGTGTTGTTGGTTTTCTGGTGTATATTCATAGTGTTAGGTGATCTAACCTTTACTTGAGGTGAAGAAGGGCTTTCTTGCTGGAGGATGATTCTGGGTCAGAACATATGGTTGTAATCCTCTTGATACTTTTCATCTTAATAAAGCTATTCAAGTTTTCCTCTATATTCTTGTATACTTACTTATATATGCATTTGTATGGTTAACACACATCTGGTCCTGTGTTATTTATGAATATAGATCTTTTTTCTTCGATAGAAGTATGTTGTTGTGATTCCACAGGTGCTCTTTGAACCAGGGCAAATGAAGAGGAAGCGGCAAAGCTCTATCGGGAAGGAGAGGAAATCAAGCGCAAGACTAAGGTTGGTATCCTTTGTAATTTACATGCAAGGCAGTTAGGGAATAGGTTGGAGAAGGATTTTCATGCAGTGGTCTAAAACTATGATGTCTAGCTAAAATTTCAAAAATATGCCCTGTCTGGCCTTCAGGAAATTCATATAGGGCATTATACCCTGCTGCAGGGTACCATATGATTGGACTTCGAAACCTACAATCTAGCCAATACAGGCCCTCTCTCAAGATGAGGTTACTATAGGTAACCAGGTGACCAACAACTAACCTAAAATTTTCATAATTGAATGGCTCTCTATCCTGCACATTCCGATTGGAAGTCTTCCATCAGAGTTTAGCTACTGCTATGGCAAGGTCTTTGATGGATAGGAAGTATTCTACCCCTTGCTGGACAACTGTTGTGTGAATGGGTCCCAATGTCTGGATCGCACCCTTCTTTCTCATTAAGCTTCTATGCTTATTCCACACTTGTAATGGGTTTCTTGGTTCACCCCTTACCCACAGATCTAACCTGTTCTCCTGTCTCTGAAAGGTATTATGGGCTTTAAGCCACTTTATCTAGTTAACAAAAAAAGAGATGAATGCCTGAAGTTGGATATCACCCACAAAAGGACGAGGGTTCTCCTCCGTTTCACCATCCAACATAAGATTATGCAAATAAAACTCACATAGCAATCGCTGGACTCTCACCCATAATGTTCGCAGGAGTTTATAAAATCATCAATAGTTTTTAACTCTATAGGCACCCCTGCCTTGACAGCGTTAATTTTTAATCGTAAGTACCTTTCCATAAAAAACAAAGCATAATTTTTGGCAGGTGCCCTACAAGCTAGAATATCAGTATATAGAGAACATAGAGTATCCATTTGACTCATAACTATGTCTAGTCTATTGGTTACCTTTTTAACTTTTTCCTTTTCCCTTTGACATCTATCGAAGGCCTCACTCTCCGATGCATTGCTATTCTTTACTTGCTGCTGTAACTTTTGATATTTCTCTTCAGGAACAGTTTCCTTTGTGAGCTTTTCTATCATTTGTTAGGCCTGTGCCGGATCCTTTTGAAGTCTCACTATCCTCGGATCATTGTCCATCAAAACATTTTTGGGCTAGAGATCTACCTGGATCTCCCTATTACGGCATCTGGTTCCTGTAGTCTGTGTTTTCTTCTCATGAACTATCTGGTCGGTCATGATGCTAGAGGACAATACCTTTTTCTGGATGTCCTTATTACACACTGGTGTGCCTTATATTTGGGCCTCTACGTTTGTAATAGCCGCATGTTGTTCCTTGCGGTCCTGAATGATAATGGGTTCAATTTGAGTCCTTCTTCTCTTCATTTTATGGGGTTTCGTTGGGGTGGCTGCATCCTTTGTTCCAAGGATTCTTTTTGAGATTCCCCCCATTTTTAGGACCCTTATTTGTTTTCTGAGTTGTTTTACTATATTTAGTATTCTTTGATATTCCTTTCGTGGCCTTTTGATTTCATTCGTTTTCTTCGAAGGAACAGTTGTTTCTTTTCTTGGGCCTGGGCTTTGTTCTTCAAGGATTGTACTCTCACCTTGGCTTATTTCCATGTTTTCTGCTTAGAACACTTCTTCAGTGTTCTCATCCTCCTGATTAGCTTTCTCAGGGGGGGAAACCTTGGGTTGATCTGCTATTTCCCGGGCGACTTCTGCTTCTACTTCTTCTTCGTCATTCATTTCTTCGGATGCACTCTTAATATGAGTAGAGTGTTCCTGTGATTTCCCTTCTTCTTTTTCCTCATCATTCATCTCCTCAAATGCACTCTTCCCGTGAGCAGAGTGTTCCTATGATTGCATTTATTCTTCTTCCTCATCATCCATCTCCTTAGATGCACTCTTATTGTGAGCAGAGTGTTCCCCTGATTGTCCTGCCTCAATATTGAGGTTGAGTGGGCTATCAGGCTAGATGTGCTCACCCATGTTGGCCAAAATTTGGGCCAATTTGTCTTCTTGTAGAGGATTTTGTAATGGGCTTTCATTGGGTTGCTTTGCTTCCTTCGCTTCTTCTTCACCGGAGTGCTCAGTTTCCTCTTCCGGTTCCTCTTCTCTATTTTCCTCTAATTCTTCTTCTTTGTTTTCCCCTCCTTCAAGTTGTGGGGGTTGCTCATCCTCTAAGCCATATATCTCTAATGGTCGGCTACTGTTGTCTTGGGGACTTTCCAACATTCCCCTGCTTCTCCCCAATCTGGCAGACTGTCTTCATTTCTCCAGTCTAATTGATATGATAGAAGTTCTTTTTCGTTTTGGGGCTGGTAAGGCCAATCCCCCATCTATTGAGAATAGAAATTATTCCCAACTAATCTATTGTTGAGCGAGACTATAATTGACTATTAGTCGAATTGAGCCGTGATAACTCACTATCATTTCTACATGCCGAGATTTTCTTATACTGCGAGCATCATCATGGAATAAAAAATTTAAATATGTGGGAAAATTTACAGCACATTTTTGTTTTAATACAACTAACAATTTAAAATGGCGTGGTCTTACCACATCTTTTCTACCATCGCATGTGATGTAGCTTTGCACAATCCTGGATAATTTTGCCCATGGTTCTCCCAAGCTTGCAGGTAGGATTCCTTTTCCTTTGATAGTAAGGCTCTGTCCTTCATCCTAGAAGATGGTTATAGCATCTTGAAGTCTCACTTTTTTCTGGGTCCATACTAGTCCAACAACTGGCAGTCCCGATACTTCAACAATTATTGCATCTGTTACTATTATTTGCCTCCCCCTCACCATGGAATGATCTTCCTGCAAATTCTGCAGAAATTCAATGGCCACCGTCTCATTAGACTGTTGTAGTCAGTTAAGGTAGGCAATCCATCTTGCTCTTACTAAAATTTCACATGCAGCATCGGAGATCATTAACACCTGTGGTTCACTACGTATTGATCTGCCTCCCATTTTGTTCACACTGTTAATTTTTACATAGCAAAAACACAGAGATGACGATGGACAGCAAGTTGTTCAAGCTTTAGCAAACCGTTAATTTTTAAAGTGCAAAAACATAGAAATTATGATGGAACAAAAAGCTGTGCATATTGGGAAATATCAATACCGTTAAACTTGCTATTCCCAATTTTTGATGGAGTCATATTACCTCCAAATAAGGAGTTGACACATATGCCAGTGTATTATGGAGGTCACCTACACCCCCCTGAAATGTGATAGGCCATCCTCTGCCGGAAAATAAAGGAGTAGCTTGCTGGATTGCAGTTGTACAGTAACATAAAGGAATGGCATATATATCCATGACAAGATTACAAAAATCAGCGAATTACTGAAACCAAGGCTTATGATGGAAATCGCGAATAGATATGGAAATGTCGTGAAATGATAAGAAAAAAAGAGGAGAGGACAACTGACGTAAGTAAAAGTTCTTATGCAGTCATTATCCAATTTAACCGTTATGATTGATTTATAAATGAGTTTTCATGTATAAGATGTTCGAAAGGGTTATATAACATAATCTCATTTGAAATCAATATAAAGATATAAGAAAATGGGTTTATAATGACTATTGGTGTATGAAAGTATAACTTCAATACCATCAGTAGAGTTGTGTTGCCCACAGGTGTCCATAACCTTGACAGAGTTGCTTGTTTCACCCTTGGAACCATAATCCTTCATGTATGCCTAGGAAAGTGTTGTGCGATGTTAGAATGGAGGCCATTGTGCCGGCTTGGTAACCAGATGAATCAAAATGCGATTCAACAGGAAGGAGTGAAAGGTGGGCAAGCTAGCTCGTGATGAGACCTCCTATTCCAAGGAATTTTTTATTTTTCTGTTATGCCTCTTGGATCATATCCCTGGTGTGGTGGCCATAGTGGGAATGCCACTTCACTGCTTCCTTATGAACATGGTAGGCTGGCTCTTGATGAGACCCCCTATCCTTCATCTGACAAATCATGTTAGTAATCATATAGATATATATTTTTCTCTCCTTTTTTTTTCTTTTATATAGCACATTCCTATTTATATACAAAGGATGGCTCAACACTCCTTAAGAGTAGGGATGGTGGAAGAAGTCTAAATATCTCAATAAAGGAAAATATGCCCTTATTCTTATTCAATAATAATGATCAAAGACAACTATGAGGATTTAAGAAAGAATCAAATGATAAAAATAATCAATCAAATTGGTTTTAGTGAAATAAAGTCAACAAAGTGATATAAATAGTTGTGTCCTTTCCTCTCTTTTCTTATCGATTCAAAGCAATTTCTCTAAAGATAACAATTTTTCTTTGGTTTGTTGACTTTAGTATCGTCTAGTTTTTATGTTCTTGCATAAATGTATAGTTGTGCCTTAAATGAACCATCATTCATAAAAGTCCTCTTAAATGATGAAACAAACACACACACACACACACACAAAAAAAAAAAAATTGAACTCAAAAATTGTTGTTCCTTAGATGGAATAGCTGCCGTTCCTTAAGAGGGACAGCAAAAGAACATCTGTACCAAAAACCATGGTTCATTTAATAGGAACAACAAGCAAAAGAAGAAAACAATACACTAGAAACTGTTGTTACTTAAACAGAACAAAAAATAAACCAAGCGCGAAATAAAATGCCACTCCTTTAGCGGAACAACCTAAGATCATCCAAAATCGAAATTGTTGTTCCTTCGAAAGGAACGACAGAAAGGAGAAAAACGCAAAGGACGGATTTTCCTTTAAAAGGAATGGCAAAACAATCTAGCAGAAGTGTGGTTCCTTCAGAAAGGAACAACAAAAACCGAAAGTGTTGTTCCTTCGGAAAGGAACAACAAAAATGTGGAAACGTTGTTCCTTCGGAAAGGAACAACAAAATGCGAAAGTGTTGTTCCTTCAGAAAGGAATAGCAAAAAAAATGAAAGTGTTGTCCCTTCGAAAAGGAATAGCAGAAATGCGGAAATGTTGTTCCTTCAGAAAGGAACAGAAAAAATGTTGTTCCTTCGAAAGGAACAGGAAAATGCAAAGTGTTGTTCCTTCGAAAAGGAACAACAAAAAAACAAAAGTGTTGTTCCTTTCGAAATGAACAACAGAAATGCGGAAATGCTGTTCCTTCGGAAAGGAACAACAAAAATGTAGAAATGGTGTTCCTTCGGAAAGGAACAACAAAATGCAAAAGTCATGTTCCTTCGGAAAGGAACAACAAAAATGCAAAAATGTTGTTCCTTCAGAAAGGAATAGCAAAATGCGAAAGTGTTGTTCCTTTGGAAAGGAACAGTAAAAATGTGAAAGTGATGTTCCTTCAGAAAGGAACAGTAAAAGGCGAAAATGTTGTTGCTTTAGAAAGGAACAGCAGAATGCAAATGTGTTGTTCCTTCAAAAAGGAACAACAAACTGCAAAAGTGTTCTTCCTTGAGAAAAGAATAGCAAAAAGGCAGAAATGTTATTCCTTCGGAAAGGAACAACAAAATGAAAAAGTGTTGTTCCTTTGAAAAGGAACAACAACAAGGTCGAAATGTTGTTCCTTTGGAGAGGAACAACAAAATGAAAAAGTGGTATTCCTTCGGAAATGAACAGCAAATGCGGAAATGTTGTTCCTTCGAAAAGGAACAACAAAATGCAAAAAATACAGAAATGCAAACATCTATATAGAAAGTAGTTTATACAAGCAGAAAAGAAAAAGTTATGTACAAAATTTGAGAACAATGAAATTAGTTAGTGAACCAATGTCCAGGAAGGATTATTTTCCTCAGCAAGAATCTGCATATCAGAATCTTCCCAGAGGTGCTGGTAAAAGGATTCCTGAGTAAGCGGTTTATGGTACAGTCGCACTCAGTGACCATTTTCTTTAATGGTATGTCGAGATACATCAATAGTAGTCAAAGTAATGGTGCCATTGTCATGCACTTTCTGGATTTCATATGGTCCAAGCCATCGAGTCTGAAGTTTTCCCAGAAAATCCTAAAACCTGGAGTCATATAGGAGTGCCCAATCTCCTTCATGGAAGATTTTCTTTTTGATAAGGGCGCCGTGCCATTTTTCTCTCTGTTGTTGAATTAATGTAGTGCGTTGAAGAGCCGAGAGCCTAATTTCATCTAGCTCCTTAATTTGTTGTAATCTATTAGTCTGGGCCTCATTTAAATCCAGACCGATCTCCTGTATTGTTCTTAATGTTTGTATTTTGAACTATATTGGAAAGATGGGTTCCTTTCCAAATACTAGCTGATATGATGAATAACTGGTGGTGTTTCTCCACATTGTTTGGTATGCTCACAAGGCCTCTGGCAATCTTGAAGCACAATCACGCCTGTGTGATGCAACGGTTTTTGTCAATATTTCCTCTATCACTTTATTCATTCTCTCTACTTGGCCATTTGCCTGTGGGTGATACGGAGTGGTAATTTTTTGTTGAATGTGACAACTTCTTAATGTTCCAGTGATTTTATTACCTACAAACTATGGTCCTCTGTCCGTGATTATTTCCCTTGGGAGGCCATATCGTACAAAAATTTTGAATAGGAAATGAATCATAGAGTCCTCTGTAGCTCTTAGAACTGGCTCTACTTCAACCCATTTAGTAACATGTTCTATTTCTACTACAATATATGTTTTTTGATTTGATGATGGGTTGATCGGATCAACAAAATCGAGCGCCCAATGCTCAAATTGTTCTATTACTAACTATGGGTTTAAAAGCATTTCATCGGACTATCTAGGGTGTACTGATCTTTGGCAACTGTCACAGGCTTGAACAAATTTCTTAGCATCTTTAAAAAATGTGGGCCAGTAATAACTTGTTTGCAAAACCTTGTGACTAGTCCTTCGATCTGCGAAATGTCTGCCACACGGTCCATCATGACAGGCTCTCAGAATGTCAAATATTTTGTCTTCGCGGACACATCTTCTGATGTGCATATCTGCCCCTATATGAAATAAGTAGCCCCCAATCCAAGAAATTGGGTACTAAATTGCACAATCTGTTTTCATTCATTATGGGTTAGATGCTTTGGTAATTTTCCTACTGCTAAATAATTTGCAACACCAGCATACCAGGGTGTCTTGAAAATAATAGAAAACAAATGTTCATCTGGGAATTAATCTTCGACTGCTGCTGCGTTCACTGGTTTCAGCATTTGTGAGAGAAAATCAGCTACAAGATTCTCTTTCGCAGGTCGATCTTTTATTGTGATGTCAAATTCCTGCAATAAAATCAACCATATTATTACTCTACCATTTGTAACAGGTTTATTTGCTAAGTATTTTATGGCAGAGTGATCTGTATATAAAACAACAAGATATCCAGTGATATAATGCCTAAATTTATTTACAGCATGTATTACAGCTAAAAACTCTTTTCATTTACGGTATAGTTTATCTTAGCGGGAGACAAATTCTTGGTAATATAATAAATTGCATATGGTTTTTTGTCTTCTTCTTGCCCAAGGACTACTCCAAAAGCTGTCTCTAAAGCATTCGATGAAATTTGAAATGGCGGGTCCCAATTTGGGCCTCTCAGCACTGAGACTGTTGACACGAGCTTTTTCAGATCCTCAAAAGCATGGTCACATTTATCTGTCCAAACAAAATCAACATTCTCTGTCAGTGCGTATAGATGTGTAGCTATTTGAGAAAAATGTTCTATGAATCTCCTATAATAACCAGAAAATCCTAGAAAAATGTGTACCTTTGTCTGTGTGGTAGGAGTAGGTATTAACAAAAATATTCGAATTTTGGCCGGATCTACCTGTATTCCATCCGCTGGGATATAATGACCTACGGTGAGCCCTTCGGTCATCATCATATAGAACCTTTCATGGCTCAAGCAGAGCCTGGTGGCAATACATCATTGCATCACCTTTTCCATTGTGTCTAGTGCTGGCTGAAAATCATCTCCATATGGTGTGAAATCATCCATATATACTTCGAGCCCTTCATTTATTAAATATGGAAAGATGTTGAGCATTGCTATAGGCATATTTGGGAACTGCAACCCCAATCATATATGTCCATAAACCAAGGGCTTCTGTGTCCCTAACAGTGTTGTTTCACACCCTAAAGGAACAAGGTTAGCTGATTACATCATCTCCCAAAAGTTCTCCATGGAAAATTGCTCAGATCTAGTCAAAACTGGACCATACAGACAGCTCAGTGCTAAGGGTGCGATGCATCTCACCCACCACATGCAAAAAGTGCGATGCATACTAAAAATCCCTCCTTTAGGGTGCAATGGGTGAGAGTAGACAAATGGCAGAGACAATTTGCAAGGTGGATGATCATGGAATCTTCCAGAAACTTCTCTTGTCACACTTGCCTCTCTGAATTCACCTAGGGATGAGTAAGAGATCATGAATCTCCAAGTGGAACCAATAACTATCAGAGAGAGGACACTAATCAAAATCCCAGAAGCTAACTCACCCCCCTGCAAACATCTATATATGGATCCCTCATCCCAGAGATCCAGAGGCTCGAATTTTGTATCTTGTAAGGAAGTGTTGTTGGTTTCCTACTCGAACATCATAGTGTTGGGTGATCTAAGCTTTTCATGAGGTGAAGAAGGGCTTTCATGCTAGGAGGATGACACTAGGTTAGATCAATGGGTTGTAATCCTCTCTTCTATGCCTTCTATCAATAAATCTATTCGAGTTTTCCTCCACATTCATGTATGTTTGATGATATATGAATTTGTGTGGTCAATATCTATCTAGTCCTATATTTTTTATGATTGTAGATCGTAGTACTTTGAAGGTATTATGCTGCTTTGACTTTACAGGTACACTTTGAAGCGGGTAAGCGAGGAAGGAGTGGCAAAGATCTGTCAGAGGGCAGAAGGAACAAGCAAGGAACCAAGCAAAAGATTGAGGTTCGTATTCTTTGCTCCTCTCCTATCTACTTCTCATAAAGGAAAACAAAAGTAACTTTAGTTTGTTTGTTTCTAAGATAGCTACCTATCTTAGTGGGACTAGTAGCTCTGAATAGACAGTAGATTTCCCGATAACAAAATGGCGACTCGACTGGCGAGCGAATAGCTTGTTTGCTTGTTTATATTTGTTTGCTTTATAAACTACAAACGGAGCCTGAAGTTAAGCTAGCTAGCCTTCAAACTGCATTTGCTATGCAAGTGAAAAGTAGATCAATGCTGCTTCAGTCCATCTATGGGTTTTGTTTATAAACGGAACAATTGATTTGCAAGAATTCTAATTACCCTAGTGGTGGCTCAAGTAACCTCATTAGATCAAACCCTGTGATTTGCATTTACTAACTATCATTAGCTCGGCCTAAATCCCTGAACTAAGCTGCAAACAGTGACCAGAAACCAAGTTGAAGGCTCATCCCTAGACCATCACACCTTCTCCTCTTGGAAATCTGGATGCATCACACCTCCCATGTGCAGTAGGTGAGATGCATCCCTGTTTCCCTATGTTATAGGTTCGATGATCAAATAAGACTATTCCTGCCTCCAGATTTTGGTTTTTTGTTCACTCTCTTCAGCTTTATTCAGGAGTTTTGCTCTCTGTGATCAGTATACCACTATGGAAACTCCCTTCCGTTGCATTATTCAGCCTCCATTGTACAAAGAATTGTGAATGCTTTTATGTATTTTTCACCATTTACAGTTCTCCTTTACAAAGAAGTAGCTTAGTCGAGCTATCGTCTTTTCATTTGGAAGTGTTGCAAGTGTCGTTTTCAGTCAAAGAAAAGAATCCTACTATTCTTGATGGTCGATTACACTGTTACTCTTGCATTGGATTTGAATTAATAGTTTTTCAAGTGTCGAAAGTAGTTTTCAATTCAAAATCACAAAGTGTCGACATTGTCTTCCTTTCGTCTTTTGAAGAGAAAATTGTTAGTACTGTCGTTTTGAAAAGATAATTCAGATTTGTACTTAGCATTTTTTTTGTCATCCACACATTACAAAAGCAGAAAACAAATACATGCATGTGCATTTGCATTTAGACTGCTTGTCGATTTTGATTTAGGACAGTGCATCTGGTGTGTGCTCTCTGCTCTATGTTGAAAGAATCCCGCTTCTCTTTCCTTAGTAGCTAGGATTTTCACTGCAAAAAGAAGAATAAACAACTTTTTATCATCTTAGGTTGCATTTTAGGAATTGTACATCTACATCACACGGTGAACCTTAAAGGAAAACTTCTTAAGAAAGATCAATTGTAAAATAAATTCAATGAACATTAAAACGCTTTGGAATCTAACGCACAACATTTAGAAGTCTAGGCCAAAGACGTATTCCGGTGTCGTAAAGCCTGGTAACTATCACTTTCATCATAGGTTGGGTGATTCCTCATCCTTGAGATGAAAAGTGCCATTATGGATTTGTGCTCCCACGTAGCATTGAGTATATATTGGGAGACCACAATAGGCTATATCCTTTATCCTTAGGAAGCCGTGTCTGCCGCCCTATCACTCACAATGCATTGAACACAGCAATCGGGAAGATTGACTGCCATACCATAAAAAGTATTCTACAGTTTTATGATTGGTTTGGTAATCCCTCTGTCTAGATTTCCAAAGTAGTCTCTTTCATTCCTTTTCAGACTCCTTAAAGGAAAAGGTCCATCTGAGCACTTCTCACTTCAGGGTCATTAAAAATCGAAGGCGACTAGAGTCATCTTTAGCTTTTACTCAACTCTTAAAAATTGAAAAAGAAAGTTGTGTCAAAGCATCATAAAATTTATTTTAAGCGGAATAACGTCATTTTTCCCTCGTTGGTCTTAGGTTGCGAAAATGGAGTCTGCCAACCAAGGATTTCCCATTGGGGGAAATCCTAGTCCTTTCTCCTCTTGGGGAGATGTTGGTGCACCTCATATGGCCACATTGTCCCTTCCAGGGCTGACAATCGGCTTGCCAATATGGCTCTTCTCGACCTCTGTCATTCAAAGAACCGTGATACCTAAGCAACCAAATCAGCAACTAGATGATACTAGAGTTACCCCCCAACCTTCTTCTTCATTTGTTTCTCCCTCCCCTCCTTCCTCTTCGCTTGGTGAAGTTGGTAAAGCTAAAAACCAAGTAACTGAGAAGAAGAAGAAAGGGAAGGAGAAGAAGAAGAAAGAGCCAAAGTCAAAAAGCATCAACCATGCGTCATCTAGCAAAAATCCACACACTGCACTGTCTAGATCTAAATCTCCATGTGTCATTTGCAAAGGAGACCACTATCATCGAGATTGTTCTTGCATCCCTCAAATCTTAAGGGGCTGGTCTCCTTGTTTACACAATCCAGTGTCATCAACCTTTGAAGATCATGTTGAGAGTACACCATCAACTAGTGAAAACAATGTCTCTGGGCAGAAAGGAAACTATGAATTTCCTTGTAGGCTGTGTGAGGGCGATCATGTCGTCCATCGTTGTCCCTTCCTGGATGAAGCTAAAAGAGTCTTGGATAACCATCTTGTTTCACTACTACGGTTTTCTCCTGGATACAAGAAACTCTTATCAAGTCCATCACTAGTTGAAAATCCCACTGACACACCTTTGTGGTTGGTTGAAGCATCTACCATTGAAGATAGACCCTCTGAGTCCACACCAGACCAAAGTCATCGAGTCAAGATGGAATTCGACCCAGTCTCGTCTTTGGAAGGTCCATCTTCAGATGATGCAGTCATCGAAGAGAATGAGAATGACACCGTTAAAATTCTTTTTGTAAACGTAGACTCCGATGAACATGGGGGCAATCCACCCGTTCCTTTACCATAGGAAGGAAGTTTGTCAGAGTCATATCTGGCCATTTATTTGGTCCCTCGTCTCAGCAACCTAGTTGTTTCCTTTGACTGCAATCTACTAGGTAGACCCCATCTACTGTCTAATGTACCATTCCGAATCATTGTACAAGCTTACAGGATGGTCATGGTCGGTACTATCATAGATGAAGGGACTTTTGTGAGTAGCCTTTCCTCAACTACTTGGAAAGCGATTGGTTCGCCATCGCTTCCGCCTGATATACGAAATATGACAGGCTTCGACAAAGGAACCAGTCGACCATTAGGAATCCTTGCAAATGTGCCTATAACTTTGAGAGGGAAAACAGTTTATTTGAACGTATTGGTAGTCCAAGGATGGCTAGATTACAATCTGCTCCTTGGGCGTGACTACATTTATAGCATGGGAGCCATTGTCTCCTCACTCTTTTGAGTAATGTGTTTTCCACATGAAGGCAAAGTGGTCTAGCTCATAGACCAACTTTCATTCCCCGGCTCACACATAGCTAATAGCCAAATTCCATCCCTAACTAGTCTTTTCACACAAGGAATGTCTCATCAATCTCCAGTCTGTCCACCTGATGAGCGTGAGTAATTCAGTGATTGTGACTGAAACCCATGGGGCATGCGCCCTAGTCTGCTTCAGCAGAAGAACCCCAGGTATAAGGTTGGTTTCTGCGTAGGAATATGACTAGTCTGACAAACCTGTCTATTTAGGAAAATGGGATTAGACTAGAATAAGATACCTCCGTCACAAGGTATGCCTTTCCTGACAGAGCAAATGCTTTGTTTGCGAATTGAAGGGTAACCTCGAAACTCTACTTTGTATGTTAAAAGGTATGCCTTTCCTGATAGAGCAAGTGCTTTGTTTGCAAATTGAAGGGTAACCTACAGACTCTACTTCATTATACCTGGAGGCATGCAAGCCTTTTCGCATGGAAAGTGAAAAGTGACCATTTATTTTCTTAGTTTGTAGATTCTCAACCCTTTAAACTTGTAGGATTGGTCATTCTTAGCTTACATAAAGAAAGGATTTGGAGGAAAGTTTTGAGTAGTGCAAGCTCCTTAAAAATTGAACCTATTGATGAGACATCCTTATTATACGACTAGCACGAGCAGTTTTACGCAAAGTTCAAGCTCGTTAAAAATTAAACCTAAGCAATGAGCATATGTTCTGCCAAAGTTTAAGCTCATTAAAAAATGAACCAATCTCTGGTAAATAACCATTGTGAATGAATTATCATTAGCTTTTGAGCCTTGGTCGTGTTCTTACCATCACCGCCACTCTGTTTTAGCCGATCATACACCTCCATTTGATTATTTACCCTTTTGAGGAACAATTGCGACGAGTGATTCTGTTAGCCATCCTTGTAACATTGCCATGATTGGAAAATTCCAATCCTTACCTGGAACCAATTGCTACCCGAAAATATCACTCGTTCCTCAAAAACGAGTCTCCTTTAAGCTCTTTTCATCTAACTCATAAAATATGAAAAGATTTCCTTGCAATTAGCCTCTCTAGCTTGTTAAGGCTATCAGAAGTGTTATCCCTCCTCTACATTTTAATCTTTTTGGACCCAAGGGATTATTACACAAAAGGATCAAGCACTTGTCTTTTTCGGCTCGTTAAAACTATCGAACATTCATCCCTTTCGTATTATTTTATAATTTTTATAGACTTAAGGGATTATATGATGAAAAAGGATTACTGGAGTTTCCTTTCCATCCCTTTTCAGACTCTCTAAAATTGAAAAAGAACTGAGTTGTCTTTGTCGTTAAACTCGTTAAAACCAATAGCGACAAACTTGTCCATACAGACAAGAAAAAGTTTCACTATCGCTAGGCTCGTTAAAACATAGCGACGGGTTTGCTCGAAGGGAAAATTATAGAACAAGCATATGTTATCCTCCTCAAGCTTGACAAAAATAAAAAGGTACTGGTCAGCAATGACTGGGGAAAAATTGGGAAGAAAACTTGACGAAACTTTATGGGTAGCAAGTCGCTCTTGAACATGACACTTTCACTTCATCACCATGATTAAGTCGGGTTGGGTTATTCCGCTCACCGGTCATATTACCATTGGTCCACCGTACCATCCATTTTTAGGGTTAATGCTACCAATCCATTTTAGTGTCGTCGATATGTTCAATAGAAGCTGCTCAGAGAATTTACCAACCCAGCTTGTGTCTCATCCCTTGCAATACCTTCACCCTTCATTATTTCATAACAACTCATTATCCAAGAAGTCAACCTAGGAACAACAATTTCAGTACTTTGAAGCTTGCATGCCTCAATGGCAAGTTTCTCACTTCTGGCGACAGGTTTACATCAATCGCCTTCGACCGAAAGATTTTGCGTGGTGTTCGATGCCAAGTCCCATTTTCACACCACGTGAATTGTACTGTCGTACCTTGAGGGTCATCATCATTATTGGTGATTCCTCTCGCGCCTTTTAATAGCTTACATCATTGGCTGGTAATCAGGCGATGCCTTT
>APFE030364180.1:27381-38942 GCA_000404065.3 Pinus taeda | reverse complement strand
AGAAAATGAGAAGAGAATGGGGGTTTTATTCTTTTCTAAAGTCACCCTAAAGTCACCCTAAAGTCACCCTAACCCACCCCCTCATGCTTAGTTAAGTTAAATTTTAAAAGAAATTAAAAAGAAATTATGTTTATTTTGCTGCCCCGCGGGTTGCGCCCGGGTGGCGTGCGGGTGGCGTGCGCTTCCCGGCAGGTTGCGTGGCGCAACCTCTTGCCCAAATCGCCTTCCGAAGCGCGATTCCGGGGGCAACGCAACCTAAATGGCAGGAATCGTTTTTAAAAATAGGAATCGCGCCACCTAAAATTCGGAATCGCGCTTCGCCTGGAGATTTCGGAACGATTCCGTACGGGTCGCGATTCCGGCTTAGGATCCGGGGGGGGGGGCGATTCCTGCAACTATGGTCCTCCCTATCTGAGAGGGAGAGATAGACATGTCATTCTGGTCTTCACCTGGGCAGATAGAATGGAGGATTGGGTAATTATTTGGCATTTAATACTCTTTGAGGATGAGATAGGGCATCCAATAGAAGAGTAATTGTGGAGGACTAATATTCTTTGAGGGATGGGGAGTCCAAGATAAAAATAGTCCTCATGGAACACGCCCTGAGTACCCGAGTAGGGGATGTTCTGAGAGAGACAATGATGAGAGTGTCTATAAATCATTGGTCTCACCAGCATTGAGCTCAGATCTTGTGGAGAGATGGAGCTATTAGTCAATGCCTTGTTATGTAACAATGTTGGTTGATATGATGCTATACAAATGAGCTACCAATCCAAAATTCTTCCTATGAGAAATTCTTTAGATTGAGAATGTCCAAGTACCATTATTAATGCCTCCCTAGTTAAGAGGGAGTGTTGAAAAGTGTAATTAGGTTCGGTCTTCATAATGACATGTAATTATGATTTTATGTAATGAGATGTAAAGAAGAAAAATAAAATTATTGTATTGCTTGCTTCATGGGTTTCATGAGCAAGAGATTTTATTTTTGAGTCAAGACTCCCATTGAGAGTCTATAGGAATTATTTGTCATCTAGTCATAAAATATTAGAGTCATTGTCATGTAATGAAGTCATGTTACACTTTGTAAAAGGTCAAACTTGTCTATGTAAAGTATCCTCCAAGACCTTGTCACTTATCCTCTTCAAGTTGGCCTACAACGATGGAAGAACTTGCTAGAAGAAGTCGGCCTAACCACTAGTGATCATGTCGGCCTAAAGGACATGTGTTGAGGTGTATATATAGCCACACCCGGCCTCACTTAAGAGGCAAGCAACTCGACAAGCATTCAGTCAAGCAAAAGTGCTAAGAAGAGGTCAAGTAGAAGTGCAAAGAAGAGGCCACAAAGAAGAAGTGCGAAGAAGTGAAGCGAAGGAGAATTTCTTTTGGGGTCAACGAAGGGAGTATTCTTCTGGGATACTTGTTTTGGGTGACCGAGCTAGAGATCAAGATCATAGAGACCGAGATTCTCTAGGAGAAGTAGAGAAGAAGCAGTGTGAAGGATAGAGACTGAGTTTCTCTAGAAGGAGCTGAGGAGAGAAGTTCAAGATCAAGAAGAAAGTCGAGGAAGGGAAGAGGCAGAGCATCAAGGTCAATGCCAAGGTTCTTGGGAGGATACTAGAGTCAAGGGTCTTTGTCATGGTCTTGGTACTCATCAATTGAAGATCTAGAAGAAGAATTTTGATCGGGTTTTCATCTCAAGAGGTGAGAGGTTTTGGCCTTGGCTGACAAGCGTACATACTGTGTCACTTGTCTTTTATTATGCATGTCTCAATGAAAAGAACACAATAATAACATAACGAAGAAAAGACTAAGAAATAAAAGTATATCACAAGCAATTATCAAGCAAAGAAATCTTTTAACTATTCATGCCTTAGATTTCTCAACACTGCAAACTAGAAAAGACAAGTAAATCTATTATCTATTGCTAATCTTTGGGCCTCTTGCCGCCACGTGAAATGTCTAATTTTTGATTGTTGTTGGAAAATCAGCATCTTTGTTATTAATATCACTCTCTAAGAATTAACATAAGATAGAAAAAACATATCATGTCAAGTCAAGATTTTGTGAGTGATGGGTACATTTTTAGTAGGGTCATGATAGAGGAGTTCGACAACCAATGTCACTAACATGAAGGTACATAGAGCGATTGGTGCTTTTGATTAAATATGAGTTCCATATGCTAATACATGACAAAATCCAATGGAAACATTGCAATCCCCCCAATTCTGAAATCCTGAAAAACTGATAAGTCTGCTGCATTTTGAATGAGATATAAAATTCTACTTTCTCCATATGAAATCCAATGAGTTCAAAACCACTCTCAAACATCTTGAGTGATTTCATGGTAATGTTAAAAATTTAAGTAAAATGATAAAATGAATATTAAGGAGAATGCCACTTTTACTTTAAGAATTTAACATTACCATGAATCACACATCAATACTAGGGCCATAGGCTTCATCATTAGGCTGCCCCACTCAAAAATTATTTGTTTTTTTGAAAACAAATTGCATTTGGAATGTTACTGCAATTTGTTTTTTGCAAAAAAGGCTAGGGAGCGAAAATTTCGCTCCTGGGGTCATTCCTGAAGGGAACGCGCTTTAGAAGCGGGTTCAAGGGGGGGAGGGGGGAGGGGAAGCCGCTCCTCTGCAACCTTGAATTTCCAACAGTCTTCAGAGCTATGCCGCAGCCTATGAAATCGGATTTGCTCAAACTACCTGACGTGTTCGAATCCCACGAATGGGACACGATTCCTTGGAGATTTGAATCCCAAAATGGGACACATCGTGTCCTAACGGGACACAATCGAATCCCGGTCGTGTCTCGTTAGGACACAACATGTCCCGGTTTTGGGATTTGAATCCCAATGGTCTAGAGCTTTTACCAATTTTTTGAGTTCATTCTCGTGTGGTTTTTTTATGACAGATGGGGGTATTCATATCTGAGGCATAACTATCCCATGGATTTATTTTTCCAAAGTGTCGCTAAAGGTCTGAAGCTTTTACCAATTTTTTGAGTACATTCTTGTGTGGGTTGTTGTAGAGAGTTTTTACCAACTTAGTTTGTACCAACTCAGTTTGCATTCTTTAGGTGTGGTTTTAATGGCTACTATAACTGCATTGAAATAATAGTGACATTTCCATTTAGAGAATTCTTAAATTTCAAGGTGTGGTTTTATTGGTGACTATTACTACCTATTGAGATAATGGTCACAATTGCTATTTAGAGAATATGTAAATTTCACCTTCAGATTTTAGTGTGTTTTAATGGTGACTGTTACTGCATATTGATATAATGGTGACAATCACTGTTTATTGAGATACAGTGGCACAATATAGGTTTTCAATGGTAGAATCTAGATGAGCTCGCACATTGGGGAACATTTGTTAATAAATCTTTATTAATCTGGTATCTCCGGGTCATCAGCTTGGAAATTTTATGATAAATTACCATGTTTTATCCATCTCACATTTTATGCTCGTTACATTAGAGAGCCCCATTTATATGTTATTTGAAAATGAATGTGTGCCTAAACGCTATGCCTCTTGTACACGAGAAAATGTTTTGTAACATGTTTGGTCGATCCGTTCACAAATATATGCATTTTCAATTGTGTGTTGATTTCAACAATAGTATTTAGGCAAATTTAGTAAAGGTAATCTTCAGAAAAAATGATGTCATCATGGAATTTGGAATTTTGAAGATGGTTGACTAAAATATAATTCTAAGAGAGAATATAGTGATTTCCCAGTATCATTATCTATTTGTTTGACAACGATTTTAAACGAATGTAAAAAGATATGTTGGATGTCAAAATAAACAGAAATTTGGTAAAAAGACATGAAGGATGGCAAATAAAAAATAAATTTCTATCATTAATGAGAATTTGTGTAAGAAATATCTAATTTTTAATATATATATATATATATAATGAATCCTATGTGTCCTGTTCCGGGGGTCAACATGTTCGAATCCGACTCTCGAATCCCCGTATCCTACGAATCCCGAATCCCCGTGTCAGGTGACTTAGGCCGCAACAGATTTGGCTATGGGATCCAGGGATTCAGTTGATTGATAGATCACTCTGTCTCTTGATGAGGGGAGTCATGGTAGAGAGTGATCTAGCTCACTCTTGGGTTGATACATGGGGGTTTGCGGAGGCCTTCATTGTATGGTGAGGTAGGATTTCCCTATTGCTACACAGGTTTGGGGTTAATTTTGGATGGGTAGGCTTTGGCATCATGGAGATGCATGGGTAGGATGTATTTGGCCTTTATCATATTTCACCATCAGATTCCATGAGTGGACGATATGGTATGTGCACGATGAGCAGTCAGATGTAATCAAAGTGGCGCAATGTTGACATGGTGGCATCTTTTTTAGATTAGCATGGGACCCTGGTATCGAGGGATTCATTTATGACAGGATGGTGTACGGATTCAGGGTGACTCAGTGGCATATTTGGGATCTCGGTATTGTTTGCAGTTATAGTTTGGGTCAATAGAGAGAGGGAGCGCTTGTTTAAGCATTGCTTGAGGACAAGCAATTTTTGGCGGGTAGGATTGTAATATCCCCAATTTTGTGAGCATGGGAACTCCTTTTTGATTTTAAGGAATTTTGCCCAATTTTAGTAATATTAATTAAAAAGGGGCAAATATCATTGGAGAAAGGTGGCTAGTATTATTTTATTGGAGAATAGCGGCAAATTATTATTTTATTAAATGATGACAAAAGTAACTTAGTGGAAAATGGCCCCCACTAATAAAATAATATGAAGAAAGGGAGTCTAGAGGCATGAGGAGAAATTATAAAAGGAGGATGGAGTATGGACTCATTTTGTGGATTAACTTTTGGCAATTACACTTTATATTTCATCTTCTCTTGGACCTGTTTAGCACAAGGGCCAGAGTGTTGTTTAGCACCAAGAATTCCAAGCGGAATTCCACCCTCATTTCGGAGAACTTCGAGTGTCTCCCTTGTGAGGAAATTTGGGAAGCTCAATTCAGAGCTTCCATTGGACATGCCGGAGTTTATTCAGTGGTGCATTTTTCTTGGGCACAAAGGTATTTTGTGGAGCACATTGTGGGAGCAAGCATGGGTTAGAGGCTCTGAGATTTTGCAAGGAATTTTCTTATTGTTAGACTGGAATTTGGACAACGATTTGCCGAGTTAGATTGGAGGCTATTACCTGGGTCGATTTTTCTATCTTTGGCAAGGGCGCAAAAGCTATTGACCAAATGCTGCGCAGGGGTTTAGAGAAGTGGAATCATGAGAGATAAGGGCTGGAGATAGGAGGTATTTCTCAGCAGAAAATTTAGCCAGAGTTGGGAGAAATTTCCTGTGGTAGATTTGGGCATAATTCAATAGTATCAAAACTGTGGGGTGTTTTTTGGCCAGATTGGGCAAGTCACACTTGTTGGGGGTCACCGGGGGTCGATGGATTCAACCCAAACCCTTTCTGGGTTTTCGTGGGTTTATTGAGAGGAGTCTTTGGCTAATTTTACAAAATTTTCCCGGCGATATTTGAGTCCAAAATCCTCATTCTTATAGCAGGGCATATTGCTTATTAACTGGCAAATTTGCATCACTTTGTGGGTTTATTTTTGGCTTGGAGTTGGGCCAAACATTTTCTGGGTATTTTTGGGTATGTGGAGTGGAGCCCATGGCTGCAATTTCAGGGTGATCTAGGCATTCTTTAGAGAAGAATCTTCAGTCCCATTCTAGCAGCAGCAACAGTAATTTCCTGGGTAGTGCGCAGTTCCTGTTTGAGCCAGTATTTCCTCCAGGTTAGAGTTGCCTCACTTGGGTTTTGCATAGCTTGCAGTAGCAAGCCCAGGTTCCATTTTCCTTACTCATTGTACTCATCATTCTTGAGATGAATAAAATGGCTCAGTTAATCTGCTTGTTTTCTACGGTGTTCTGATTTGAGTGCTTGGATTTTAATTTTAATTGTTGTTCCTAGTTCATGTTTTTGGTATTTACTGTTATTTTCCATTTAGGAATATTACACCCTTGCATTTCGTTGTACCTAGGGACCTGGGGATGATCCATAATCACTCACCCTATGGCTAACTTGATTCACCAACATGAACCCTAAATTAAAATTTTGAGCAGAGCTTGTTTATTTGTGTTTTTTTTTTTTCTGTTGTGAAGTTAGTGACTGTAACTTCAAAATTCAAATACTCAGTGCAAGAAGAGTACAATCACACATAGTAAAACATGGAGATACCCTGAAGAATCTAGTGTGCGAAAATGCTAGATTGAAATGGCTTGTTAAGCTCTTTGTTGATTTTGTGGGGAATTACAAAAGGAAAAATACAGTGTTGAGACCTCATGTATTTTTATGCACACTACTACAATGAATGAATATGAACTGGTGCCTTGTGTCACACTTTTCCTACTTAGATTTTGTGCACACAGTTTGGGGGCAGTCTCTGTTGAGAATGGTATAATCTTCACATGTGTTTACGATGGATTCATATTATATCAGTAATATATGTGGCTAAGGCTTGTTCATTTATTGTAATACTAGGTTATGGTTAAGGCTGACTTGGTCAGTCTAATCTTGGCCCATAGATACTCTTGGGGAGGGTGCTCTACTCCTTGAGATGTGTATAATTACACATTTAGGTATTGTATCTAAATCATCAAGTGTTGTTTTCTCCTTTTCATTGCAGGTTTTAGAGTTTGTCGGTGATTCCTTTTGGTCCTTTCTTTCTCTCGTGATCTCAACATGGTATTAGAGTAGGTGAGACCTTTTGCTCATTTTGTTGCTGGTTAGGATTTTTCTTGGCTGTTCATGTTGGTATTTTCAGCCATTGCATGCAGAAGAATCCTAACTTGAGGAATATTAGGGCTGCTTTTATGGTGTTATTATTTACTAGAGAAGGGAACCTTATTTAGGGTTGTTTTTGAACCTGTTTTGTGTTCTTGTGGAGACCTTTTGCACAAGATTGAAGTACCTAGCATGAGGGATTTTTTGTTGTTTTATTTCATTGATTTTTATTTGGACAGATCCAAAAGTTTCTTCACTAGTTGTATCATCTATGGGTTGCTTTACTAGTTTCTCCACATCATCCATTACTTCAGGGTTTTTCTAGTGCTGATTTATCATCGATTTAGGGTGTTCAACGAATTTCACCCTCAAAATGGTGCTCTAGCAGCATACCAACCTAAATCCTTGTACATCCTCCATTTTTTTGTTAATTTAAATAAATCCAAATATTTTTTGGCTGGTGGCATTATCCTTAGGCTGGAGGGGTTTCCAGATCTGTTTTCTCTTTTTCTGTAGTACCCAATTTTTGCAATTAACCAGAAATGAAAAATTTGTGCCCTGAATTTAGGAATTAACCAGAGAATCTAATTTTAACAATTTTATTGCAAATACTTGTAAATCGTGTTTGAAGGCGATTCTGAATTGTCGTTGCTCCCGCTCCTGCTACCAAACCGACCTTTTCCTTCCAGCCTATATAGATCAACCTATCCGGTTCCTAGATCCAAAAGACTTCGCAATAGAGGCCTTCTAGCCTGCGTGCCCAAAGCTCCAAGAACAATTTCTCAAGTCTCTGTGTTTATCTCCGTATTTTTCACATTTTTTGTTTCTTCCCTAGTTAGAAATAAAACCCTCCTTTCGTGCTCCTTCATTTAAGGTTCCACCCCCCTCTAAATTTCTCCTCTCCTCCTTAAATTGCCAAGGTTCCTGCACCGCCCCAATCTCTCCACTGCCTTCAATTAAATATCTTCGAGAATTTGCATGTGGTCACCGCCATCGAATAAGGTGGGTTAATTATTTGAGGTCACCGCCTTCTTTTGACACCGAGACTTAACAAAATGCCTTATAAGTTATGTTTAATTGTTGTATTACATCACTTTTTATTGTATCATGGTTTCCCTTTTGTTTGTGTTTGTAATATTCCTAATTAGCCATGGCTAATTGGAATATTCGATTTTGCTCAATTTTTGCCTTCTATAGTTATTTATAAATAAAAGGGTGAGAAAAGGGGACATAACTCACTTTTTGAATAAAAGTCATTTCCTAGTAGCACAACGTTGTGACTTAAAGGGGAGCCAAGGGGGCCAAAGGGGGACGTAGAGATGGAGCCCACGTAGACACTTGGAGGGACTGCGCAGAAGGAAAGAAACACGTGGCAAGAGAGGAATTACATTGGAGGAGGTGAGCCTTGGAATTGAGAGAGGCAAAGGCTATAAAGGAGAGAGGAGCCCCCTCATTTTGGATCATTCAGTTATGTGCATTTGAGCTAGTCACTTCGACTTAGAGCACGCTGGCTGTTTAGCTAGTCTGCAACATTGTTTAGTGCATTGAGTGTCTCCATTCGGAGATCTCACCCTTAGCCCCGGGGGACTTCGAGTGCCTACTCAGGCAAGGTATTTCCATCAGCATTTTGGCAGTAGTTTCATCAACATTTCTGGTAGGAGGATTGAGCATCTTGGAGGACTGCGCAACATTGAGAGGGATGACGTAGTTCTTTCTGGTAGGAGTTCTGGCTTAAGGGTTTGCAGTAGGATTTGTGCTGGGAGATTGAGCAGGGGTTTAGCCCTTGCATATTGGAGGGTTTTGGCAGAGGTTTCAAACAGATTTCTGGAGGGTTTCATTTAGTGGCAGCGCAGAGCCTTGAGAGACTGCGCAGAACCCCAAGGGGGGTGATTTTCGGGGGTCGGCCATTCCAAGAAAGCTTTCTGGGTTTCTTGAGTAGAGTCCGATTCCAGAGTTTCAGCCTTTTCTGAGGAGGGGAACCGCCCCAAATCCTCATTCGATTTCCAGCAACAGCAACGGCATAATAGTTTTCCAGCAGCTGGGACGCAGATCAGTGTGAGGCCATTTCTTTGCTATTCTAAGTGTATTTCTTCACTTGCCTTGTGCAAGTCGAGGTGCCATCTTTCTGATCACCTCCTGTACTCATTCTATTGCTCAGTATAATAAAATGGATTAGCATTTCTTGAATATTTGTTTATGTTTCATGTATACATTGTTGTTTGCTGCACTATCGTTATTTCGTCTCTGTGAGTTTTCCAACTATTATACCACTTGTACGTTTTTTGGTTGGGGTTTGCTGGTATTTGAGAAATATTCCTAAAAGGGATATTACAGTGGTATCAGAGCATAGATCTGGCTCAGCCTGTGGAGCTAGCAATTTATGACACCGACGGAAAAGCCCTACATTATTTACAGAGGTAGGAGATACAGAGACATTGGGTGTAGGTTGGAAAATACCTACGGAGAGGGAGACTATTCCGGTGGTGGACGCAGAACAGGAGAAGCTTATGGTGGACGCAGAACAGGAGGAGCTTGTGGTGGACGCAGAGCCGAAGGATCCGATGGCAAACAAGGACAGGAAGAGATTTGTCGATATGCTCCTCAAATCAGTGCAGGATCTGTCGAGGCAGATTGAGGTGATGGGGCAGAGATTCATGGCAGTAGAGGCCAGACAACGTGAAAGCCCACGGGTTTTTCAGATTGGTGAGGGATCGGGTGCATCCCCTCATTTGCTAGAGCAGCGTGATACTACGCAGCAGGTGGCTTCGCATGCCCCTACACGCTCTACCATGCCCACGTTCTTAGGAGCAAACACGGGGGACGGAGCCCAACAGGAGGCAGAGCCCGGTCATATAGGCGATTATTTTGCAGAGTACTAGGCCTATGGGTAGGAGTTCAGGGAAGCCCTCTAATTCAGAGAATTTGTTAAGCTCCAGTGGGATAGTAGACCCCGTGACCATCACAGAGGATACCGACATTACCATGATGGTGACACCCACCGTGCAGCAAGTAGATTCCACTTGCTTATGTTTGATGGTTCATCAAACAGTTCGGCAAAGTCTTGGGTGGAGAAGCTGGACATTTATTTCCAGCTTAACTAGATGTCGGAGACAGAGGCCATCAAGGTGGCAACATTGCATTTGGATGGTGAGGCTCAGAATTGGTGGTTTCATGGGATGGTTACACTCGGACACTCCACAGTGATGACATATGCCGAGTTCACCAAGAGATTGATGGAGCGATTTGATCAGAGGGATCCAGAGCAGCATTTTGTTGAGCTGACGAGGCTCAAATAGACAGGGAGCCCAGAGACCTACATTGCAGATTTCTTGAGAGTCTCAGTGATGGTGCCAGATCTATCCACGGCACGGAGGATCTATATGTATGTTGAGGGGTTAGCAGAGCCACTTCGGGGTTTAGTCTGATCCATTAGACCAGCCACACTCGAAGACGCCATTAGCAGGACCTGGGACTTACAAGATGTCTTACCCAAGACCCAGACACCTTACCCCTAGAGACAGACTTTCCAGTCTAAGGGGAAGGATGTGAGGATTCTACCTCCAAAGGGGAATCCAGGACGAGTACAGATTGACGATGATGCCAGTAGAGAGCTGAAGAAGAAGCGGTTGTGCTTCACCTGTCAGGAGCCGTGGGCACTAGGACATAGATGTGCTGCTGGCAAAGCACATTTTATTGAGGTCTTCTCCGAGAGCAATGGGGAAGAGGATGATGAGGATGATGTGGAGGTAGGAGATAGTCACGCCGTGCAAGGACCATTACCACCTCCACCACCAGCAGCAGCTGGTGCATCTTTTGCACCTACCGGAGGGGCCCTTGCAGCATTGCGAAGAGTTCTCAAGTATCTGACGCTACGCGTATGGGGGACAGTACGTGGCCAGTGAGTATCAGTTTTGGTTGACAGTGGGGCAACCCACAACTTCATCGATGCACAGATGGTTGAGCGGAGAGGTATACAGACAAAGAGCTTCGATGGGTTTTCAATTTTGGTCCCAGGAGATCAGACCATGATGTGTGCTCGTTATGTTCCAGAGCTATCAGTGACGATGGCCACCTACACATTGACTGACCACTTTTTTGTGGTCGATATTCCGGACACCAACATGATACTGGATGTTCAGTGGCTCACCACTCTAGGGAAGGTCACAACAGATTCGAAGACCCTAGAGATGGAGTGGGATGATGAGAAGACAGGGAGGCATGAGAAGATACGAGGACAACACACATATCCGCCTTAGACTGTTTCGGCTCATCGGATGGAGGCAGTCTTCCGGAAGGGAGACGTAGAGTGGGTAGTAGAGTTGCATGCATCAGAGGCAGGGACTATAGGGCGGACGGTACATCCGGAGATACAATCCATCCTTGACTGGTATGCCATAGTGTTTGGGGAGATTCCGCTAGGACAGCCACCAGACCGGGGGTTTGAGCACACCATTGAGCTTGAGCAGGGTATTTAGGCAATGATTAGTACCCACTATAGGCATCCCAAGGCCTATCGGGATGAGATTGAGCGGGCCATTCAGGAGTTGCTAGCTCTTGGGCACATTCGGCTAAGCACGAGTCCTTTTGCTTCTTTCGTGGTGTTGGTGAAGAAGAAGGACGACACATTGAGGATGTGCATTGATTACAGAGCCCTGAACAAGAAGACACTAAAGAACAGGTACCCCATGCCCAGGATCGACGAGTTGATGGATGAGTTGAGAGGAGCACGGTTCTTCTCAAAGATTGATTTGAGATCTGGGTACCATCAGATTCGTGTGAGGGAGCA
>APFE030364180.1:11362-21921 GCA_000404065.3 Pinus taeda | reverse complement strand
CAATTATGTAATATCCCTTTTAGGAATATTCCTTAAACCCCAGCAAAACTCCAACCAAATATGTGCAAATGATATAATAACTGGGAAGATAAAATAATAGTGGTGCAACATATAATAATGTAAACATGAAATGTAAGCAGATACTCAAGAAATACAGTGAGAAATGCTAAGCCATTTTATTATATTGAGTAATAGAATGAGTACAGGGGGTGATCAGAAAGATGGCACCTCGACTTGCACAAGGCAAGTGAAGAAATACACTTAGAATAGCAAGGGAATGGCCTCTCTCAGAACTGCGTGGAAGTTGCTAGAGAACTGCCGTGTTGCTGGAAATCAAATGAGGATCTGGGGCTGTTCCCCTCCTTGGAAAATGCTGAAACTCTGGAATCAGACTCTACTCAAGAAACCTAGAAAAGCCCAGAAAGCTTTCCTGGAATAGCCGACCCTCGAAAATCACCCCCTTGGGGTTCTGCGCAGTTCCTCAATGCTCTGCGCTGCCACTGAATGAAACCCTCCAGAAATCTGCCTGAAACCTCTGCCAAAACTCTCCAATATGCAAGGGCTGATCCCCTGCTTAATCTCCTAGCACAAATCCTACCGCAAACCCTCATTCCTGAACTACTGCCAGAAAGAACTGCGTCATCCCTCTCAAGATTACACAGTCATCTACAGTGCTCAATCCTCCTGCCAACTACCAATGAAACTGTTGCAAAAATACTGATGGAACTACCTTGCCCGAGCAAGGACTTGAAGTCCCCCGGGGCTAAGGGTGAGATCTCCGAATGGAGACATTCAATGCACTAAACAATGCTGCAGACTAGCTAAACAACCAGCGTGCTCATAAGTCGAAATGACTAGCTCAAATGCACATAACTGAATGATCAAAATGAGGGGGCTTCTCTCTCCTTTATAGCCTTTGCCTCTCTCGATCCCAAGGCTCACCTCCTCCAACGTAATTCCTCTTTTGCCATGTGTTTCTTCCCTTCTGCGTAGTCCCTCCAAGTGTCTGCGTGGGCTCCATCTTTGCGTCCCCGTTTGGCCCCCTTGGCTCCCCTTTAAGTCACAACGTTGTGCTACTAGGAAGTGACTTTTATTCTGAAAGTAAGTTATGTCCCCTTTCTCACTTTTTTTATTTATAAATAACTATAGGAGGCAAAAAGTGAGCAAAATCGAATATTCCAATTAGCCATGGCTAATTAGGAATATTACAAATTACCTTTTATTTTAAATAATATAATTATATATTTTATGATGGTGGTACACACATTAAGTACCCATGTCATGTATTTAACTGCCTGGGTAAACCTATCTTTCTAGTGACGATATCCATTCTAGGAGGTTTTTTGTCTCTCTGATTCATTTTCGAATAATTGGTGAAGTTTTTCCTTCCAGTCTTACTCCTAAGCTGGAATGGATTTTGTCTCTAGGATCTTAGGCAAGTCCTAGTGTTTTAGATGGATTCTATGTAAAAGTGATTTGGAAATAATCCCAACTATTTGGTTATATTATTTTATTACAAATCGCTTGGTCTGTTAGATTATACTTGTGCTGCAGAACTGGGTAGTCTGTGAGGGTCTATTACAAATGGGTTTCCCCCTTGCGATGTAAAAAATATGAAATCATGATGTAAAATGTCTAGTGCATGGTCCCTTATAATTAGAAAACCATAGATAAACGTTTGAAGGTTGGAAAAATAATTTATCCCCTCATAGGTTAATTAATTAAATTTTCTGGCCCAAAATTAATTAAAATCCTAAGCCATAAATTTAATCAATTCTAAGTCTCAAGTAAATTTAAGTTCTCCAAAGGTAAAATTCGTTAGTCCTAAAAAAATAAATTTTAGGAAGTCACAGGACGAAGGTAAATTAATTAAATTGATAAATTTTAAACCTTTGATCCCTCGGGGTTAAGTCAAAGTCAAATTTTTTGGGAAATTAATTTTTGAGTTAATTAAAATGAATTTAAATGAAATATTCGATTTTCCTCAAAAATAAATATTCCGATAGATGAGATTAAAAGAAATTTTGATCTTCATCAATGATTGAGATTACTTTGACAAGGATCACTCGAACTAGTCGTTGGAGGATTTATTTTTAAATAGGAGGTCATTTGTTAGCCGATCTATCCAATCTCTAAGTCGTGCGTTTAGCAAGAAGCTTTGGTGTAATATTTTTCTAGATAATAAAGAAAGACTTTGGGGTTAAATTCTGTTAGTGTTACTCTTCATGGGAATGTTGTAAGATGTTATATTTCATGCATAATTTTTTCTAAAGCCATTGATGATAGCTTCTAAAGAGTGATCCGAGCACAAGTATTTTGTTCAGTTTGCCGGGGTTTGAATAATAATTTTAATTTTGAACGTAATAGCAAGTATCTCTATTTGTCTAAATTTAATTATTATTTTCTCGCTCTATTTTTAATGGTTGGATTGAGTTTTGCAGGGAAATCTTGAGATAGACTATCGGGCGTTAGGGGATAGTTTTCAGTTGGACCAACAAACTCCCAATCTGTATTTCTTGAAGAGCCGAGCTAAATAAGCTCTGGGCTTATCATAAGATTTTCGTTTTGTGATGCATGAGAGTTTCGAGCTAGCCCCTCTTTTTAAAATTTAAAATTATTTAATTTTTGTGCAGCATAATGATAGATCTAGATTATTAGAGCCTTCAGTTTGTAATTATTGTAATTATGATATTATCTAATTGGGTTTTTGGTGTTTTTTCGGATTTTATCATTGTATATATAGTTTGGGTGTTTTCTTTTCGTTTTGCACCTGCAGATCTGGAAGAGAATTTTTATTTGAAACCTGATCTAGGTCTTGGAGGGTAACATCCGGCCTCAAAATCATTTTGCAGGGGCATTATTCCAATTTATTTATTTATCTTTTTATATTTTTTCAGTTTGACGGTTTCAAAATTTGGATCTATAGATTTTTGAGGACAAATTTGAAACATAATATATATCATTTTAATCAAAATTTCTAGGAAATTTTATAAGGTTTTCTTGCTACCATTTTTTGCCGAGTTTTTTCTCTTTGGAAAAATTCGATTTTTTTTTTTAAACCTTCTCTGCCTCCATCCTCTGCCATCCTCTATCTGCTGCTGCATAATCCCTTGTAGCTTCTTGGCCTGCGCTCTCATACGCTACCATCTCGCCTCTCCCTCAACCTGCGAGCACTTCACGCTATTCCCTTTTCCCTCTCAACCTGCTGCCTTTCTTTTTTGCTAGCCCGAGCTCCCTTTTCTGCATGCCTTCCTCATCACTGCATCGCAATCCCACCTCTCTCTGTTGCATCCCTCAAATTCCTCCACTGCTGCCCGCATCCCCTTGCTTCTCCTTTCCTGCTGCCATGTTGAACCTGCATACAAACAAATGAACCCGATTTTTCAATACCTTTTTTTGTATTGTTTTAATATAAGTTAGGTTTTGGCTTTATTAAAAATTCAAATTTTTTGTATTTGGTTGCTTTTTTTTCAATTTGTTTCGTTTATATTTCATTTTTTTGTTTTGTTTTTTATTTAAATTCAAAAGAAATTCTCTTTTATTTTTTTAACTTCGATTTGGATTCATTTGGTTGATTTACTCTTTTTTTTTTTTTTTTTTTTTTTTTTTTTTGTTTTGATTTTGTTTTGCTTTAATTTTTTGATATTAATTTATGACTTTGGCTTTATTTATGTTTTGATTTTGATTTTGATTTTGATTTGATTTGATTTATTTATTTATTTTGTTTAAAATAAAAACTAAAAAGTTAAAAATTTTGCACTTTTATGTGACTTTGAGATTTTTAAAGGAATTAAATCAAAAGACTTTGTGCTTTCATTCTTTAAATTTTTATATGGCCTTTGGCCCATTATAAATTTAATTCATCAAGTCTTTTGGGTTTTTTTTTTTGTACATTTGTCACATTAAAAAATTTAATTGATCATTTACCACATTAAATTTGCTTCACACATTAAAAATTTCCTAAGGAATAATCAAAATTTTAATCTAAAGTTCATTCTTGGGTTTTTATTTGTGTTAAGGGTTTCTGGACTTTAAAAATTTAAAAGGAAAATTTTGTGGTATTAATTTCTCTATTGTCAAACACGCTTAAAATCATATCTAAATATTGACTATAGGAAAATTAACAAGTTTTCTAGATCTGGGTCATTAAAGAAAAATCATTTAAATTCTAGGATTCTGAATTGCTTAGCATTTGAATTTCATGATTCTTCATGGTATTTATATCTTTTTGAATTTAATTGCTAGAATATTTTGCATGTTAAGATCATTATTTCTTCTGAATAGCTTGATTGTGTTTCTTCAAGTATGTTCATGGTTAATTGAGCATCTAAGGCACTGGTCTTAAAATCATTTCTATCTTGTGGTTGTGTCTTATTCATCTTAGTTGATATATATCAATAACTTGGTTAATCAGAATTTGTCTCATTTTCATAAAGTTTTTCAGCCTTAAGTCTCCTAGAGCTTGTGTTCCACAGGTTTTGCTCTTTCATTTATCCTTAAGGACTACCCCCCTTGACTTGTCTAGGAGAGAGTCTAAATGGAGTGAGTAAGGATTGGAGTGACAACCGTTACTCTGAGCGTTTTCGCAGTGCCTGGACATTGTGCGACAACATTTTTTGGCGCCGTTGTTGGGGACCAATTTATTGGACTTTGGCTTTAAGACATTCGACATTCATCTCATTCATTCTTCTCATCCTTTCGTCTCTCCCCAGGATAAGTTCCTTGCCCTTGGTTCCTTTAATTGACTTTCTTCCTTGCATTCGGGTTATTTGAAGTTAGATTTTTGTCCGAGTGGTGACTCCACTTCCTTTTATCCTCTGCAGGAGTGTGTACTAGAAGACATCCAAGTAGCTTGGTTAATCTTGCTCGTGATCCTGAAAGGGTTCTCAAAATACGATTACACAAGCTCTCTTCTTGTACCCTTCTTGTTAATCTCGGACAAGAAGCTCTCTTTGATATCCATTTGCTTTTTCGTAACTCGGTTGAGTGCAACATCATGGACGTGTTCGCTCCTTGTAACTTTGCTAACATTCAAGGTTATCCCAATGACCTTTTAGACAATGGGATGCATAAATTGCCTTCTTTTCAAGGCGATAATGCAATTAGTGTTAATGCTCATCTAAAAGATTTTGGTTCTTGGCTAGGTAAGTATGCGAGGGCTACTGATTATAATCATGAAGATGTAGAAATGACCCTTTTTGTTCTTACCTTGGAGGGAGATGCTTTGGACTGGTTTACAGAAAAGCCTGATAATTCATTTGATTCTTTACAATCGATTATTGATGCCTTTAATGAAAAGTATGGAGATAAGAGAGAAGAGAAGCATCTTGTAAAAGATATCAGTGTCATAAAAAAGAGAGAAAATGGGACTGTAGAAGAATTTAATAAGAGGTTTAATGATATTATTAAGGAATTACCTCAAGATTATAAACCTCCTGATAAATCTCTTCGTGTCTTCTACATTGATGCTTTTAACGCTTATACCTCTTATGAATTAAGACGTACTAAACTTCCTAATTATAAGGATTGTCAAGATCTAGCAGTAGAGGTTGAAAAAGATAAGAAGGCATTTGGGAAGTCGGAAATCCCAGGTTTTGATAAATCTGCTGTTAAATTAAAAGAACCTAAAGGAAAAGAAAAGGAATATGAAGAAGAATCTATGCAAAAATTTCTTAAGAAGTTAGAAAATATGGAGTTAAATCAAGCTAGGATGATGGCTAATCATGCTAAGGAGATAACCACATTACAGTCTAGGTTGATTCAAATGGAAATTGGTCATATGCCAAATCTTCAACCTAGGGGTTAGAATAATAATAATAATCGAAATAATTGGTGGAAAAAAGGTCAAACCAGTGAGTAAAGGCCTCCGAATCGTCTTGAAACTAATAATCTTGTGGAGGATACCCTGGCTTACTGTAGTGCCTGTGATGACCTTCTCAAAGAAGGTACTTGTCCCGTTATCAAGAGAATCATGCATCATGGAATGCTTGGGACAAATAATCAGATAAATGTGGTTGGTAAAGAATATCATCTATTATAGGAAAATTGGGAAGAGGTCAAGGGAAATAGTCAACCTGTTAGACCTTTTACATCTTCATATAGCATTAATAACTTTGGTCAAGAAACTGATGTATTGGTTAAACTTTTTCGTGAGGAGCCTCCTCTTGAGTGAGTTCTTGAAATCGCTAAGGACAAGGGGTTAACTTATCAGAGAAGAAATCAAAATGATAATCAAGTTAATTCTCGAAGTCTTAACCCTGGATCAACTTCTAATATGAATATTGATTTAGGAGGTTGGTTTAATAACTCTAAAGTTTTGCCTGTCACCGAAATAGTGAAGATCCCCTCCCAAAGGGCCAAGTTATTAAATGCTATTGGCAGTACCCAGGTGAATGCAACTCAAGAGGAAACTCCTGAGGCTTTCTACCAAGATGATCCCATGTATTTGCAAAGTATGGAATCCGATAACAAAGGGCATTCTCCTTTTTTCATTACTTTGCTTTTAATAATTATCAGTTATATAACTGCATGCTTGACTCTAGTGCTTCTGCTTGTGTGATGATTAAGAGAGTCATGCAACGACGTAATTTAAGGATATCTAGGCCTTACTACAACATATGTCCCATGGATTCGAAAAAAATTGAAGTTCATGGGTTAATTAAGGACTTACAAGTCCATCTATTTGTGTACTCTGATATCATGATTATTATGGACATTGTTGTTGTTGATGTGCTTGATGCTTGGGGTATGATATTATCTAGAAAATGGGCCTCTGATCTAGGAGGGAGTATTCAGATGAATTGGTCATATGCTACGATTCCTTCTCTTAGAATTGATGGGTTTGTAAGACTTAAGAGAGAACTCGAAAGAAGATTCCGTGTTGAAGATCTTAAGGGACCTCATAATGAGATAATTAAAGAACGATATGACATTGGGAATTATGCTATTATGTCTAATTCCATAGTTCGTCCCGATGATAAGGTTGATGAAAAGATTGTAGATATCAAGGATAAAGTATGGTACATATATTTTGGTGGTGCATTGTCTAGGCATGGTAAAGGTGCTGGAATAGTATTAAAATCTTCCTTTGGTCATGTTTTCAAATTTGCCTATCGTTTGGAATTTGAAGCAACCAACAACGTTGCTGAATATGAAACTTTGTTGGGCCTTGAGATGGCAAAAACTTTGAAAGTCAAATTGCTGGGTATTAAGGGTGATTCAAATTTAGTTATCATGCAAATCAGAAATAAATTTACATGTAAAAATCAAAGATTAAGAAATTATAGAAATGTTGTGTGGGATAACATGGAGTATTTTGATGCCATCAATCTTGAAACTATCCCAAGAGATAAAAATATTTTAGTTGATGAGTTAGTTGTTGCTACTTCTACCATGCAGTGGTCTGATAAATTAATTGAAGATAAAACTAAGACAAATATCATTTTTAAACCTTCTATCCCAGATAAATCTGAACATGGGCAGGCCTTTGATAATGAAACACATGATATTCACTTTCTAAATAATTTGGATAATTTTGAGGGTTTTCAGGGAAATTCTGAGGAAGACGGATCCAAACTACTTAATTTTCAGAGAGTGAGGAGTCCTACCATATGCACGATTGAACATGTCACATCTGAAAAGCAGCCTACAGATTTGCCTGAAAGCAGGAAAATGCTCAGCATGTACTACATTGGACACATCTGATGCCATGGGGCATCCTTTGTATTGTATTCCTAACCCTACACCTTTTTATTTCAGTATTTTATTTTGTAGGTAGATTTATGTTTTTCATGTTATTAGGATAGTTAATAAATGAAGAGCTTATATCTTTCCCGTGCTTAAGATTATATGATGATTTTTGGATGGACGCTACTTAATAATGTTATCTTGTGTGTTGTGTGGATGCAAATTTTGGATTCTTACATTCCTTCGGTGCAGCAACGTGTCCCCAATTAGAGCTAGATGTTGACCACTACGTGTCAACGACCCATAGCAGTACACCCTCTTTTTTCACAAAAGGGATAGCACCTGATTGATGTGTCCGTGTCATCCAACTATCATCATCAGCTTGACTTCCAAGATGTTACGTAAACCCATTCTACATGTGTTAATGTAAATAATCTCAGCAGCCCCATGTCATGTATGTAACAACCTAGGTAAACCTCCCTTTCTAGTGATGATCTCCATTCTAGGAGTTTTTTTCGTGTCACCGATTCATTTTCAAATAATCGGTAGAGTTTTTCCCTCCAGTCTTGCTCCAAAGCTGGAATGGATTTTGTCGCTAGGATCTTAGGCAAGTCCTAGTGTTCTAGATGGAGTCTATGTAAAAGTGATCTGAGGATAATTCTAACTATTTGGTTAGATTATTTTATTACAAATTGTTTGGTCTGCTGGATTATACTTGTGTTGCAGAATTGGGTAGTCTGTGAGGGTCTATTACAAATGGGTTTTCCCCCTTGTGATGTAAAAAATATGTAAATCATTATGTAAAATGTCTAGTGCATGGTCCCTCATAATTAGAAAACCATGGCTAAACATTTGAGGGTTGGAAAAATAATTTATCTCCTCATAGGTTAATTAATTAAATTTTCCGGCCCAAAATTAATTAAATCCTAAGCCAGAAATTTAATTAATTCTAAGTCCTAAGTAAATTTAAATTTTCCAAAGGCAAAATTCATCGGTCCTAAATTTTAAACCTTTGATCCTTGGGGGTTAAATCAAAGTCAAATTTTTTGGGAAATTAACTCAAAAATTATATTTTTGAGTTAATTAAAATGCATTTAAATGAAAAATTCGATTATCCTCAAAAATAAAATATTTCGACGGATGAGATTAAAAGAAATTTTGATTTTAATAAACGGTCGAGATTACTTTGACGAGGATCACTCGAACTAGCCGTTGGATGATTTATTTTTAAATAGGAGGTCATTTGTCAGTCAGTCTATCCGATCTTTGAGTCATGTCCTTAGCAAGAAACTTTGGTGTAATCCTTTCTGGATAATAAAGAAAGACTTTGGGGTTAAATTCTGCTGGTGTTACTCTTCATTAGAATGCTGTAAGATGTTATATTTCATGCATAATTTTTTCTAAAGCCACTGATGATAGTTTCTAAAGAGCGATATGAACACAAGTATCTTGTTCAGTTTGCTGGGGTTTGAATAGTAATTTTAATTTTGAACATAATAGCAGGTATCTCTATTTGTCTAAATTTAATTATTATTTTCTCGCTCTATTTTTAATGGTTGGATCGAGTTTTGCAGGGAAATCTTGAGATAGATTATCGAACGTTAGGGGATAGTCTTTAGTTGGACTAGCCAACTCTCGATCTGTATTTCCTAAAGATCCCAGCTAAATAAGCTCCAGACTTATCATAAGATTTTTGTTTTGTGATGCATGAGGGTGTCGAGCTAGCACCTCCTTTTAAAATTTAAAATTTTTTAATTTCTGTGCAGCGTAATGATAGTTCTGGCTTATTGAAGCTTTTAATTTGTAATTATTGTAATTATCTAACTGTGTTTTTGGGGTTTTTTCCGATTTTATCATTTTAAATATTGTTGGGTGTTTTCTTTTCATTGTGCAACTGCAGATCTGAAGGAGAATTTTTATTTGAAGCCAGATCTAGGCTCTAGAGAGTAAGATCTAGCCTCAAAATCGTTTTGCAGGGGCATTATTCCATTTTTGTTTGTTTGTTCAGTTTGAGGATTTCAAAATTTAGATCTGTAGATTTTGGAGGACAAATCTAAAACATAAGATATATCATTTTAATCAAAATTTCTAGGAAATTTTTAAAGGTTTTTTGGGTACGATTTTCTACTGAGCTTTTTCTCTCTGGATATATATATATATATTTTTTAAATCCTCTCTACCTCCATCCTTTGCCATCCTCTATCTGCTGTTGTGTAATCCCTTGTAGCTGCTTGGCCTGGGCTCTCATATGCTGCCATGTCGCCTCTCCCTCAACTTGGAAGCCCTTCATGCTGTTCCTTTTTCCCTCTCGACCTGTTGCCCTTCGTTTCTGCTAGCCTGAGCTTGCTCTTCCGTGTGCCTTCTTCATCACTGCCTCAGAGTCCCACCTCTCTCTGCCGCATCCCTCAAATTCCTCCACCGTTGCCTGCGTCCCCTTGCTTCTCCTTTCCCGCCATCCTGTCGCCACCATGCTAAACCTACATACAAACAAATGAACCCAATTTTCCAATACCCTTTTTTTGTATTGTTTTAATATAAGTTAGGTTTTGGCTTTATTAATAGTTCAGATTCTTTTATTGGGTTACTTTTTTTCGATTTGTTTCGTTTACATTTTGTTATTTCTTGTTTTTGTTTTTTATTTAAATTCGAAAGAAATCTCAAAAATATATATTTCTTTTATTTTTAACTTTGATTTGGATTTCATTTTTTGGTTGCTTTTCACCTTTTTTTAATTTTTATTTTTGTTTTAATTTTTTGATATTAATTTATGACTTTGGTTTTATTTATGTTTCAATTTCTTTCTGACTTTTTCATTTTTTATTTTGATTTTGTTTAAAATAAAATTTTAAAAATTTCATTTTTATGTGACTTTG
>APFE030364173.1:5541-25049 GCA_000404065.3 Pinus taeda | reverse complement strand
TTTGCATCGCCCAACGTGAAGGCTGCAATAAGACGTAAATGGTTTGCCGAACCAAAAACTTTGGGTGAAATTTTGTTGAATAAAATTGGGAGCATCAAACTTAGGTTAAAATGTGAAAACACCGAAAAAATACCGGTCAAAGTATTAAGTTATGGTAGGTCAACGATCAATAGATCGCTAATAGTCCCAGGCAGTGACTAATAAGTGAACTAAGTGTTTTAAATATTGTTTTTTCAGATGTATTACATACAACATATTAATTTGTTTCCATATTAAATAACTAATCTCATACTTGAATCTTGTTCTGTTAAATATTTTAGGTAAAGAGGTGAATTTTTTATGGTTTAATGCTAAAAAGGAAAAATGAGTAAGATTAACATAAGTGGTAGGTTAACAAAAAAAAATAACTTTGAACTAAACTTTAAATAATGCAATTCCTACTCAGTGGGTAAAGAAAACCCTTGGAGGAGTAGATGCATAAGCCCGTAGTTCAGGAGTATTACAACTACTTTCCTCGGCGTCAGGGATTTCTCAACAGAAGTCTAACTTAACCCACCTGAGGATAATATGCAAAACTTAGTTCAGGAGTATTACAACTACTTTCCTCGGCATCAGGGATTTCTCAACAGTAGTCTAACTTAACCCACCTGAGGATAATATGCAAGACTTAACCTACCTGAGGATAACATGCAAGGCTTAGGATAATAATAAATAAGCCCAAAATCCCGATGGCATCTATTTTTTACTAATTATTTATTCAAAGACCTATTATAGGTAAATATGCAGGAATAGAAACAAAAGTTGCGTATACCAGAATATTTGATTACATTTATAACTTGCACGAGAAAGAAAATAAGGAGTTACGTAAAATAATGTATGAGATTAACCCTGCTATGGCGAAAGGAATATGGTTGAGTAAGGCTCATACATCTGGAAGAAGTTTTTAAGTACAAAGGGTATTTGAAAATAACACATTTACATTCTTGGCTAGAAATCAAATTATTTCATCTACAGAACTCAAAAAAAAAAATAATTACACAAGAAAATATATTAATTTTAATGTGCACGTTTTTATATAACAACCCAGTTTTTATTGGAAATAGCAGTCAAAGAATATATAAAACAGATAGGATAATTGCATCATTTACAGGAGGAACTGCAAAAGCATACAACTCTATATATTCATTCTTAAAAATTTAGAGTTAAGGGCTCATTATACATTAATAAGACATGAGTCACAACATACTTAGTATCAAACTTGAATACATACACTCCAAGACAAAATTAAGACAACTATGGATATGGCTTTAACAGGCTAGAAGATGTCACTGGGTCATACCCACCATGCAACAGAAAGGAGAAAAGGAAAACTCAACAGAGATTTTGGTAACTGGAACGAAACCATAGTATGTGTAGACAAAGGACAATTCCATGCTAACCCTGAGATTGTGTAAAAACTGACTTGGAATGCAAATAAGGAAGACGTTGATATTAACAAGTGAAAAATTCAATTTACTCAAAAAAACCTGAGATAAATTAAGGAATTTATTTCCATGTTTTACCTCATGAGAATTTGGTTGCAAGTAAAGCCTCCCAGTTCCTATAAAAATAAATTTGTCATCAGCATTATGGAAAGGGAGGGTTCATCTAGCTAGCCCCTTTTTTACATACGTACCCAACATAAATTTTAACAAAGAAAAAATAGCGATGGTGTTATACATACCCAACGACACCAACCACAAGCGGAACACTGAAGAATACTGTACAGGGAAACCCTCTTGCAAAGCGGAATGAAGACCTCCTTTGGAGGAGAGAAACAATGAGCAAAGAAGTTAGGAACGAGTACACAGAGTTGAAAGGCTCCTGGCAGGGTTCTCTGCTTGTGATATAAGCTTTGACAGGGTTCCTTTGGAGGAGAGAAACAATGAGCCTTTGGAGGAGAGAAACAATGAGCAAAGAAGTTAGGAACGAGTACACAGAGTTGAAAGGCTCCTCGCAGGGTTCTCTGCTTGTGATATAAGCTTTGACAGGGTTCCATAAGCTGACAGGTGGTCAACATGCAAATATCTCTATGAAAAAATGTCTAAATTAGGTGGTGGCTTAACGTGGAAACAGGCCCCAGAAAGAACTTAAAATAACATGATATTACAACAGTGTTCTAATATTAATTTTCCCGTATTCAATATTTCAATATTTAACTAACTAATAAAATTATATAAAAGAAAACAAACATCTAATATATATATATTATATTGTAAAGTTGGAAACATTAAATTTAGTTTGCAATATCTGAAAAGTATATTAGTAATAGCATTCCTAAAGTAAAGGGCATGCAGAGGAACTCAATATTTATGGTTTTCTACTAATCAAATGGACAAAATGGAGTGAAAAATATTCGATGAATTTTATGGATGATTTTAAATGCTTTATATTTTTGTATTTTTGTGTGATATAATTAATTATATTTTTTTAATAAATGTTTTCACAGAAGGAAGGATAGGAGGTTGGAGAGCGCGAGCGTTTTTTCACTTGCCCTAGGGTTTCAGTTCCCAAATGTTGTCGCTGCTCGCTGGATCGAGCCGAACTGGAGGTGTGGCCATGGATCTGAACACAGGGAGGTATATGCGGGGCGAAGAAATGGGTCTCTGTTCTTTTGCAGCCATGAGAAAGATGGGATGGTACCTGAGGCACGGGACCGACTTACCGCGGAGGTTATCACTTGGGCCCCCTGCAGACATGCCGGGCGTAAGTACTGTGCGAGACGTTGCCCATTAGACTGTGTGCCATGGTAGAAAGGGTGGGCGATGTGGAGAAAGAGGGTTGGGTTCCTCGGCGCATTGGCCCCTAAGCTTGAGACTGTTTTGGCCGCCATTGCTATACGGCCATCCAACTGCACAGTGTCAAGATGGATCGATCTGGCCTTTACCTCTTTGGGCTGCCGGCTCTTTTTACTCCACGTCTTTGCCTACAGATTCCTACCCCTGGCAACTACCGCACTCTTCCACATGCAGCAGCAATTTTGCCAGGATCTGGAGATGGCTCTGCAGCCCCGCAATCTCACTGTTTCAACCTCGATTCCTCATTCAGGCAACCAAGATCCTATTCATCTCCAGCAAGCAAATTTTCAGATACAAATAATTCTTCTGATAGGCAAAACCCTACTCCTTGGGGTCCAACCGTCTTTCACAGTACGCCATCTCTCAAAGATACTCGAACAGAGGTTGGGGATCCCTTCCTCCCTTCTGCGGCTCCTCTTTGGAGGTAAGCAGCTTGATAACAATCTGCCTCTTTCCTTTTATAATATTGAAAGAAATTACACAGTGATCCTATCACTTCGACTAAGGGGAGGTGCAGTTGGAAAATCCTCTGCATCCAAAGGATTTTCCTACAAAGATGCAGTTCATGCACAGCCTGCCAAGAAGTCTGCCCAATCTGTCGAGGCTCCCAAACCTTTCTTGGTGGAAAAAATGGAGGAAACCCCTGCCATTGAAATCTCTCATCCATCTCTGGATCACCAATACCAGACATATGCAAAAACAACCCTCATTTGCAGATTTAATGGCCTATGGCCCCGCACTGCTGACCTATACCAGTGGATCCATTCCAATTAGACCAACAACTGCAAAGTCCTCTTCTGCTCGAAAGGCTTCTTTATTGTAGCCTTTGCCTTCAATGAAGATTACCAGAAAGCCTTAACGGGAGGCCCCTGGTTCTGGGGATCAGCTGGACTTTTCCTCTCCCCCTGGTTCCCAAACTTTGACCCCTCCACTGCGGTCATCTCCAAGCTGCCTATCTGGGTAAGGCTTCCAAATCTCCCTGCGCATCTATGGCATTTTGTTGTCTTTCAAGGAATCAGGGACACCCTAGGCCGATTCCTGGCAACAGATACCTCAAGGGGGGAGCAAGGAATATATACCTATGGCAGAATTTGTGCAGAAATAGACATTAGTAAAGGGCTGCCAGATCAGATCATCCTCAAAGTCGGGGACTTCCATTGGACGCAAACTTTGGACTATGAGAATACAGTCTTCAGGTGTCGCCATTTCCATCAGACGGGGCATCTCCAGAACACATGTGCAACGTTCTTCGCCAAAAAGAAGAATATCACTCGCAAATCCAAATCCAGGAGTTGGAAACCTTGTGATAGACCCCCTATGGATGACATAGAGTCCTCTAGCTTTGATGAGGAGGACATTGAAGTGGAAGAGGAGAATTTGGAGCTACCGAAGCACTCGCCCTCAGCCCACGCCAAGGATCCTTCTGCGCCTTTGTTCTCGCAGAAACGTTCTCATGTGTCTTCGCCTTCTGATTCAGACAAGGAGTCTCCTCCTTTAGCTCAGAACAGTCTGCAAGTAGTTCTGGTCCAACCAGATCAAAATGGTTGGGTCAAAGTCAGTAAAAAGAAAGGAAAAAAATGTAGAATGGAAGATTCTGCCCATGCTGGGTAGACTCCCTAGATCAGCTCGTTCTTTCTGTCCTCTCTGTCATCTTTTGCTCATGCCGTGGTGGCTCTTTGGGACCGAGGTTGATAACATATCATTTCTGGCTCCCTTGCTCTTTAGCTTCACTTCTCTGAAAGCTCTGATTGTACCATATATCTTTTCTTAATAGAATTAGTCTTTACTCAGAAAAAAAATAAAAATAAATAAATAAAAAATAAAAAAATTAATTATATTTTTTAATATATAAATAAGTTTAATGTTATATAAAATGTTTTTTATAATTTTGAAAGAAAATTAATAGATGATTTTAAATGTTTTATATTTTTGTAATTTTATTTTAATTGTGTGAATATAATTAATTATATATTTTAATATATAAATAAATTTAATATTATATAAAATATTTTTCTGATTTTATATATATATATATATATATTACTATTCAAATTTGTAATAAATTACAAGTGAAAATGCCAAAATAAGTGAAATTTCTAAAATATGAATTTGCTTGGCAAACAATAAAAAAACTACACCCTTCACAAAAATTAAAAAACTACACCCTTTACAAATACTTAAATTTAATATAAAAAAATATGTATGACTTTCTTCTAGTTTTAAATAAAAGATAAAACGTGGTTAGAAGATGATGATTTTGAACATTTTTAATATGAAAGTATTAAAACGTGATTTTCAATATATTTAATTCTTAAGAATTTGTGTTTCTAATATAAAAGTTATCAAAATGGGACAAAGGTTAATGTTACTCAATTAGACTTTACTGTACGTATGTCACAATTAATATTATAAATGATTAGAGGTGTATGGAATGATGTTTAATATTTTTAAATTTAAAATTAAATTTTTAATTAATATATTTATAATTCAATATAAAATTTAAAGTTAATAAAGTTATCATTTATAAAGTTAATAACGTTAATGATAATGATAGTTAATTTTATAAAAAATAATATGGTGTATTGGATTTTAAGAAGGTAAGTAATGAACTAAGGTTTTTAATAGTTTATTTTTATAATAAAAAAGGGAGAGACCATTGTAGTTTTGTTTACGTAACAAGTTAAGAAGGTTGGTAGTATCGCAAATATTTTGAAAAGAAGAACGGGGCAGATTTTTTCATCCCAAGGTGTTTTGGGAATATACCAATGCTAGATTTCACTCCAAATCTCATAATAATTAGTTCTTATCTTTGCAATGCTCATTTTTTTCTTAGCATTGGTGAAGATAGAAAAATAATTTTGGTTATCAAGAATAAGGTTGATCACCTTGTTATAATATCTTAACTTATTTTTTCCCTCTAACTTTTTATCTAATAAAAATGATATATGTAAATTAAAAACTTAAAAAAAACAAAACTATTTTTTAATAAAAAAATTAAATTAAATTTGAAAAAGTAAATAGAGTTTTAAGTTTATATTTCTTATTTACTTGGATTATGATATTGAAATTGAACAAGTCATGATCCAGAAATGAGGTCAGAGGTCGACTGCGGGCGGAGCTCCAGAACCCTAATCATGGTGGAACCCAAGGGTTTCTAGCCACAGATCCACAATTTTTGTTAACAGCGAGTGTTTTTGGATATAACAGCATGGTTATCTAAGTGGGTCTGACCGTGGGATAGTTTTTTTAATGGTTATTGACCTCTAACATAGGGCCTGTCGGTGGATAACTTATTGTCTGTTGTGTGGTATCGCCCGTCGTTTTGTCCACTACACTGTTTATACAATACAACCTGCCTTCTCCTAGTCATACAGGGGTCAAGTATCACTGTCGGTTACTATGGTGGAAGAAGATCTTGTGGATTATGAGGAGGACCCCATGCCAGAACAGGAGATTTGGGCGCACCAATCTACACCGGTTATGGGCCCCTGGCAAAACAAACAGTTTCGGATGACAGCTGTTGTCTAGACACTGCAACACTCGCCCTTCAACGGAAAACGCCAGCACCCTGCTGTCAACATTGAGGACCTTCCTAGTTTGGTGTGTCCCCCCCTCTCTCCGGCTACTCTGAATCTCCTCGGCACCAGTCTACAGGCATCTCCCACCTTTGACTCCCCCTTGCCATATCCCCCGCAGCATCCCCCACCTTATCCCCCACAACATTCCCTGCCTATGAACCCTCCCTCCATCTCCTTGGCTCCAGCTGGCCCTTCCAATCCCCTGTGCCTTGCACAATCTTACATTCATCCGGGCTCATGCAGTTTAAACCCGCATTCCCCGATACGCTCTGGTTGTTTCATCTCTCCAATACCAAACCCTCGGCCTACTCCTTCGGCCCAGCATAGCTCCTCGAAACCATGCAGGAATTTACTCAAAGACTATCCTATGGGCCAGTGCACGAATAAGCTAAAAAAAGGCCGGTGTCTTAGAGCTGTGGACACTAATATCAACCTGACCTTTGGAGAAGACGTTCATATGGCAGATGCTACGGACACAGTGAGGAAAGTTCTTATCGGTCATGTAAGAGGCAGGAACTACACGGTGGAGAGATTGAATCAATGGACAGTCGAGATATGGGGTTCCCTGCTGAAAGAACTACCTGTGATTATGGTTTTGGCCAGAGGATGGTTCGCCCTACACTTTCATAGGGAGGAGTATACAGAATGGATTTTATCGCACTACTGGCATATAGAGCTCGCTCCAGTTCTGCTGAAGAGATGGGATCCCCTATTCGATCCGGAGCGTGAACAACTCGGAGCTGGTCCTATCTGGGTCAGATTACCTGGTTTACCCATGTAGTTTTGGACCCCTCAGGTGTTCAAACATATTGGAGATGCACTGGGGACTTACCTCGAGCACGACCAGTCCTACGAAAAAACTGGCATCATGAGCATGGCAAGGATTTTGGTACACCTGGACACCAGGGTAGAGCTTGAAGAAAAAATTACTCTATACAGGAGGCACTTCTCACGCAAACAACTTCTGGACTATGAAGGAGTCCCATTTCGTTGTAGGAGGTGCCACAAAGTGGGTCACCTATACAAGGATTGTCCACTGCTTTCTTCGGTGACCACGGAAAAGTCGAGGGGGACAAAGCAATAGACCTCTGAAGAGCAAAACAAGGGAGAACAAAAACAAGGCGAGGCACCAACTGAGGCTGCGGTGGGCACTCCAAAGAAGGCAAGAAACCGGTGAAAAGCTCCTACCTCACCTCCTCGGACTCGCTCCAAATCAGCAGCAGAAGCAACTTCTCTTCCGGGTAATGAGTCTTTCCCCATAACCACTGCTCTTTTTTCAGATGTTATGTTTTTTGCTCTGCATGCATCTATGCATCGTGCCTCATCTGCACATTGCACTATTCCTTCCATCCCATGTTCCTTATTTCCTCCTCCCCCCCCCCCCCCCCCCCCCCCCCACTTTCTCCACCACTCCTACTTCCCTCAGGGAATTTTCCTCCCTCCCTACTCACACTTCCTCCCCTTCTGGGATGGGATCCCATCCCTACAACCTCCGATCTAGAGTTCGACCAAAGACCCTGCTTCTAAGATTGGGCCTCTCCCCAGGAAGGTCCAAGCTATATAAACCTACCAGAGGGCGCCCATCCAAGATTAAAACTGCCATCAAGTCAGCGGTGGCAGATGTTGTGAGGGGCCAACAAACCACCATTGAAAGGGCGCTTAGAGCAATTGAGTCCACTGCCCATGTCTCCCCATGATTTGGCTCTCCTATAACTGCAAGGGATTAGCCAACCCCAAAAAGAGATTGGCTCTCAAGAGGTTGTTAAAGGATACCAATTGTGACATCCTCTTCCTACAGGAAACCCTTGGCGCGTCTGACAACATTACCAGAACCCTTCACTCTATCCTGGCGGGTTGGGTATTTCAGTGCATGGATGCCATCGGCAGATCCGAAGGTCTTACAATTGGTATCAACCCTAAAGCTGTCAAGCATATATCCACCTGGGGCGGTTTGGGTTTCATCGGAATCGACATTTTTGTGGGGAGCTCGGTCTCCAGTTAAAAGTGATCAACAATTATGCCCCTAATCAGAACAAAATGGAATTTTGGCACAATTTGTTGGATCATAGTCTTGTCTCAAATTCCACCATTATTGGAGGGGATTTAAACTTTTCTTTGGGCATGGAAGAATCCTGGGGACATCATGCACAAATCGACCCTATTTTGGATCAGATGAGTACACTACTGGATACTTTCAAATTAGTTGATATTCCTATGAACAAGAAACTGCCCACCTGGCATAATAGGAGGACGAGGGATGCTACCCTGGGTCGAAGATTGGACCGGTTCTTGACACATGAAGATCTCCTCCATAACATTCCATTTTTCTGACAATGGGTGGGTACTAGAGGTTCATCTGATCACCACCCCATATTTCTACAAATCACCGAACCAACAAAAAAGCCTCGCTCCCCTTACAAATTCTTTACTGGACACCTAAAAGATCCTGACTTCATCAATCTGGTGACTGAGTTCTGGAGAGCTCAACCCCCTCTCAGGGAACAGAGGATGGCTGCAGACTTTTGTATTCAACTTAAAAAACTCAAGACATTGACGGAGGAATGGTCAAAAAGGAAGAAGTTGAGAGATGAACAACATCTTTTTGACATAGAATTACAGATTGCTCAGCTAACGGATAAACAGGGGCTTGGTTTCTTATCGAATGATTCAAAAATACATTTGATTAACCTGGAGAACCAAAAGATTAATATGCTACTGGAAATGGTAGAACAATGGAGGTTGAAAAGTAGAGCCATTTGGCTACAAGCAGGGGATGGTAATACCAAGTTCTTCCACAATTTTGCTAATGGTAGAAAGGCCACCAACACTATCTAGCGGCTGCCCTGTGAGCCTGATGGTTGGGCCTCTACACATCCTCAATTAGCCAGGTTGGGGATTACACATTTCAAAAGACAATTTACAGCACCGGCAGCCATCAATCTTCCGAACATCATAAATTTGGCAGGCCATTTTCCAAGATTCGTGGAACCGGAAGCTGTTGAGGAATTGATTCAACCGGTCACCTTGGAGGAATTGGAAGGAACTCTCAAGTGGTTCAAGAAAGATAAGAGTCCTGGCCCAGACGGCTAGCCAGTGGAGTTCTATTTGGCTTTCCTGGAGTTACTGGGATGGGATCTGCTGGCGGTCATTGAAGAAAGCAGAATTACTGGACACATCCATCCCCCCATTAACTTCACCTACTTGGCTTTGATTCCTAAGACTGATTCACCAGCCTCTTTCAATGACTTTAGGCCTATATCCCTTTGTAACTGTCTGTACAAAATCATTTCTAAAATCATAGCCAACCGCAACAAGCCTATATTATCTAACCACATTTCTCAGGAGTAATTTGCTTTCCTCCACCATAGACATATACAGGATGCCATTGGCACAGCCCAGGAAGCCCTCCACTCCATCAAACACAAAAATCTCAAGGGACTCACTCTCAAAATAGATCTATCAAAGGCCTTTCACAAATTGAATTGGCTTTACATCAAGATGATTATCACTCATTTGGGATTTCCCCCTACTCTCATCAACTGGATCATGGGGTGCATCTCCACTGTTTCTTTTGCCATACTCATTAATGGTTCTGCATGGCATATCTTCAATATAGATAGAGGGAAAAGGTAGGGATACCCTTTATCTCCACTTATTTTTTTATTAGTCATGGAAGGGTTGAGCAAACTTATAGCTATAGAAAAAAGAAGAGGGGGCCTTCGAGGACTAAAAATCATGGAACAATACTATCTAACACATCTACTATTTGTAGATGACATATTAATTTTCTTGAATGGGAGTGTCCGGGACACGACTTCATTGAATGAGATTTTGAAACTCTTCTTCAAAGCCACGGGAATGGAGATCAACATAAAAAAATCCACCATTTCCCTTTCTGAATGTACCCAACAGGAATCTCAGTTAGCCACTCAAAATTTTCCCTTTCAAGCTCCTAATTTGATTGGGGGACTCAAATATCTGGGCTTCAAACTAAAACCAGATGGATATAAGATTGCTAATTGGACCTGGCTCATCACAAAAGTGGAGAAGAGAATAAGCTGCTGGTGTCACAGGTTCCTCTCTAGGGTCGGCAGACTTATTCTCATCAAATCAGTCCTTGAAGCCACCCCGGTGTACTGGATGTCACTTGCTTGGATTCCAAGAGGAATCCTTCACAGAATTCAACAAATCTGTTGCAAATTCCTTTGGAATGGAAGAAAGGAGGGCAAACCTTTTGCCTGGGCAAAATGGTCCAAAATTGCTACTTCTAAGAAGTGGGGAGGTTGGGGACTTAAATTACTTCTGGGCTTCGCTCAAGCATTGGCAGCCAAACAGAGCTGGCTATTACTAAAACAAAATAGTCTTTGGGCTGAGGTTATTCTCCACAAATACATCTGGCCGTCGACTATCATAGACTGGATCAGAAGCCCATCTTAGAATAGGAAGGACATTTCGGTGATTTGGAGGGCCATCTCAATTCTATTCTTATCATCAAAGATGGCTTACTATGGAAAATTGGCAATGGAGCATCAGTCCAAATTGGTATTGATCCTTGGACAAGCAGTGGAAACTCCCATCTACTACCAGTTGGATTGATACAGCACCTTAACAGCAGGGGCATAAAGTTTCTTGGACAGATTGGGGACTAGCAGAATACAACATTCCATACACAAGCCTGGCTGACTGAGCCAAACTGGCACATACCAAATGAATGGAGTAGATCTTGGCAAAACTACCTTCAGGCACTTACAAAATCACATGTCAGATTATAGAATGTAGAGGATGAACTTATTTGGGCTCACTCAAAAGCTGGACAATACACATCGAAACAGGGGTATGACATAATAATTGCAGATAGAAAATCGGAGGTCTTAAGAAGCTGGTGGGATACCTTATGGAAATTAAAAGCTCCTCCACATACCAAACTGTTGATGTGGAACATATTAGAAAATAAGATCCCCGTTGGATCCTATTTGAAAAGAAGGGCATTTTTGGGTCCTACCCGATGTGTTCTATGCCTCCAAGAAGAAGAATCGACCCAGCACCTTTTCCTTACTTGTCCGACCACCAGGAGCATTTGGTCACAAGTCCTACTATCACTAAATATGACTATGAACTAGCTGGGGGCCGCTATTACAACTGCATGGGAAAACTGGTAGAGTACATCGGCTGTGGAAAAATCAAAGAACCTTCCACTCCTCGTTTCATGGTACATTTGGCTCAAATAACAAAATCTTTGAAGATAAATTGGTAAACTGGAATCTACTTCCCCCACAAATCTGTGCCGCATATGAAGAACTTCCAAATGATGACAGCCAAAAGAGACCTAGAATTATTTGACAAGAACAGATAAACAGATCAATCCCGTGGGCCTATTTTGACGGTGCTACCCAACAGCATGGCTGTGGGTGTGGCATTTACTTCTACTTACCTGATACACACTACTTCCATATTTGTATGGGACTGGGTCCAGGCACCAACAATCATGCTGAATTGATAACACTTCGCCATCTGCTATACTTTGCTATTCTGAAACATTGCCGAAATATACAAATTTATGGAGATTCAAAGATAGTGACTGATTGGTTTAACAACACATATATTTGCTCTGCTTACTCTTTGAGAAATATTATGGAATAAATTGTTTTTTTCAAAACATTCTTTGATCAGATTTCTATTTCTCACATCTACAGGGAAAGAAATGAAACTGCTGACAGGCTATCAAAAGAAGCGACGCATCGTCCTCTAGGAGAGTGGATGATCGCCGAACATACAACTGTTGGGATTTATCAGTATTTTCACAGGCCATATATAGATGAGGGACTACAAAGGGGCAACAGCCTCTAATTTCACAACTTTTTGATATTGAACTTTATAGATTTTTGCACTGTATATAACTGAAAGTAAATATGGATGTCTACCCCTGCGTGAGTGATTTTTGAAACTTTACATTGCAGTTTTTGCACCAACACAACACACCCTTTGGGTTTCATTGTATATACTTGTTTTGGACAGTGGACAATTAGCCACATTTACAGCATATGCCTTCGGGCATCCACAACATGTAATTTCTCTTATGAAATTATGAATTTTCTTTACGGAAGAAGAAGAAAAAAAAGAAAAAAGATAAAGATATTGAAATTGATGCTTTAAAAATTATTCCAGTTAATATTAAAAGAAAATGAAAATCAAATTTTATTAACCAATTAATATAAAATAGGTAAAATGATGATATTTTTCAAAAACATATTAAACCCAACAACAATTTTATAAATATTAAAAAAGCTAAATTTAACTGGACAAAAGAAGATTCTTGTTTGGATCACCAATTTTCACTTAAAATTTTATTAAATTAAAATTCTTTTGTTGAGAAAAAAATAATACACTAAGTCGAGTCCTTGACCTTTATGTTTAACTACCTTGACATATGAGATAGCTATGAAAAAGGCCTTACAAAATCATCGCCGAAAACAAAATCATCACCCAAAACATTAATATTATGATTATTTTTAAAATTGTCTTAGGTGGCCACTCAAGTTAGTGTTTTCCCTCTAACATAAATTGGTCCGGTGCTACTTAACTAATTTTCAATTTGGTTCTCAATAAACCACCTTTTGTGGTGAAGGAATTACCTTATTCTATCTAAACAATAAATTTTTTCTCATGTTGATGGGTGCTTTTGAGTTTTCATTAGGTGTCTATGGCCTAGTCTCCTCCAAGTTACTTAATACAATCGAGGGTTATGTTTTAGCTCACAAAATATAATTAAGGTTAATTTTTGTAGTGTCAATATATACTGCACAGTTATGGTGTTTAACAAAGGTGAAAAGTATAATCAAATCAATGTCACATTACATAGATAAATCAAGGAATGAAAGTTCTAATTTAAAATATATGGTTCACAATTTATGAATGTACAACTATACCTTGTCATTGACTTGAAACATCTATGGAACCAATGTTGATCCTGTATATTCATGTATATTGCATTTTCTTTGTATGAAATATTCAAAACTTGTTGGATGTAGTGCAACTTTCCAACAAATTTTGTTGTTTCATTTACTTGATTCTGACCGTGGGAAAACTCTTCATGTGTTGGTACCATGAGTAAAGTTGTGTGTATTAGGGTTAATCGATGGAGCTCTAGGAACACTTAAAAAGGATCGTGACAAATACCATCCTCATTATTTTTGTTATACTTGTGTTGAATGTACCGTGTATGAGGGGGTGTGTGATCATTATGTTGACAATGCTTGCCTTTTATTTTTCCATATGCTTGGGAAAATAAATACCATTAAAAAAATCAATATTTATAAATATGGAAGATGACCCAACTTTCACGAATAATTTTAGATGTTAAAGTTCATGATTTGTCTAATTTACTCTTTTTTTTACAATAATATCACAAACATATTATAATTATTATTTTATAATTTAGTAAAATTTATCAAGTTTCTAAAATTATAATGGTGTATAAAACTTTAAAAGTTTCTCTCAATGGTTAGTTATAATAGTAGTTGATAACTAAGTGGGACTTAGCCAAAAATCCAATATCAATAGGACGAATATGGAAGACTTGTATGAATTCTATCTAGAAATAGTCAATTGGAACCTATTGAGCATGTGTTTGTGTAATTAAATCACTTTTTTTCCATTTTAATGTATAGGTCTTATTTACTTCATAAATTTCATTCAAAATCATTGTAAAATAAACCTAAATTATTAATTTTATAATATTTTTATTTTAGTTTTCTAAAAGTCATGTTGGAATAGCAAGCTTTGCATATTCATAACACTTCTAGATCTTATAGAGACGATCAATTAATGATTAATAGTAGAATGAGTAGTCAATTGAATGGTCAACAGATCATTTGGCTAGTTAGACAAGTTAACTAAAATATTTGGCTATCAAGTAGAATGAGTCAACTTCAAGGATTATATTAAGCACTATTATTATTTTATATGGATCAGATATTTTCACTTCAAGGAAAATATTTAAATCGTGGTGCTATAACAGGATGGCCTTATGGGTCAATCTAACATCAACAAATGAATAAATATGAAATGCAATCTAATGAATTTTGATATGTTCTTCATGTATTGAGTTATGTTAGCTTGTGCTTGAGAGTTGTAATGGTGTCTCTCAACACTTCTTCTTCTTGAAACTTTCTCTTTCATCTACCTAATTCCCTAGTCACTAACATGGTTTTAGAACTACTAGTTTAAATACTCGAGCTATTGTGTCTATTATTTTTGGAAGGGATGATCTAGATCAATCTTATTGAGCCATATGTATATAATGATTAACTTAGGGTTTCAACTTATAAACATAATGTATTATAGGGTGAAACCTAACATGATCTTATGGCAACAACAATGGAACGTGGACACAATATATAGAGACCTTAATAGATATTAAGGAACTATAATAGCTTATAAATACTACTATCGTAGAGATAAAGGATGATCAATAGAAGTTTCTGATCAATGATAAGAAGGGTGAGGTACTTGGAATCATTTCCACAATTGTTTCGAGGGGGATTCACTTTCATTTTCAGGGATAAAGTTAAAAACACTATTTTATAAGGTCAACAACATTCAAGTTATCCAAATTAAGAAAATTTGATTTCCATTGATACTCCATCCTTTTGGAAGAGTTTAATATTACTTAAATTTCTTTAGGGAGCTCCAATTGAAGTTGGGTGAATGTGAAAGGACATTCCAAATAAAGATGATCATCTCAATGAACTAATCATCACTAAATTGAAAACACCCTATGACATATTATGTTTGACATTTCAAAATAGTTGGGATTCTAGAAACAAAGATCGTACGGATTATACTTTTGATTTTTTCTATGTTTTTCTAATTATTTTAATTATTTGTAAAATAAATTAAATTGTGCACCAATATACACTAAGATATTCCATCTAAAATATAGATCTTGTTTAATAATGTTAAGACCCTTCTACATAGCACTAATAGAAGCCCTTTTAAATTGAACAATATAATGAATTTGATAATTCAAAAAACTAAAAAAAAATATGATTATAAATTTTGAAAAAATAGTTCTTCATAAAAATAGTTCTACACAAGGACAATTTTGTTAGTTACATTTCTATAATTTTCTTAGGGAAATTATATTCTTTAGATACTTAGAGTTATCACTAATAGAAATATTTATGTACTAGATTTTGCAAAAAATCAACATCTTAATATTAGAAAAACTCAAATTTCACATAGTTGTGCACAATTTTTATAAATAAAAATTATATATTTAGAAACCCAATCAATTTTCTTAGATTTCATCTTTTTACACCATCTTCAAATTCATTGTGGAAATATTTCAAATCACCTCTGCAAATTTATGTATTGTTAATATATTGTTGTTTTACATGTTTGCATTGGCACTAATTGCCCTGAGAGATCACCATTAAATTGCACTCACCATCAAAGCAGGAATTTTCCTCAATAAATGTTACCAAGTATTATACATCCATTGATGGTTTTCTTTCATTGAAATCACTCTTTAGAAAAATTCATTGAGGAATTCTCTTACAAAATCATTACTTGATTTCAAGAGACACTACACAAAACTACTTTATCTTTTCCTTTCACAGGTGAAGACACCTTGGCTTCCTCCTTATGTAGCACACTACACTTGATGATACTGTTTGAGTGGAGAGGCTCATTCTATAGCTAGGTATGAGGGGATGTGCAATTCGTTGTGTGTTCATTGAGCCAAGAGGCTCATTCTACAACTCAATATGAGGGGATGTGTAAGTTCGTACGTGCACTTATTCCTCTTAAAATAAAAATAAAATATTCTCTAAATAATTAATCAATGTCAACTATAACTAAAAAACAAAAATGAATATGTTATGCATATTTAGCTAGTTTTCCATTGATCTAATACCAACGTAGATCTATTTTAACTCCGGATCTATCAAGCGCCGAGAGGGATCAAATCTCTCGAGCTGCAAAGCTATTTTTTGAGCGCAAAAATTCGGGAAAGGTTTGCACCTCAAGAGATTTTATCCCTCTTGGAGCTTGATAGATCCGGAGTTAAGATCAATCTAGGCTGGTTTCAGTTGTGTGTGGCCAAAGAAAATCTAACAAACATATGATTAATTTTATCAATAATATGTAAATTCATCTAATATTAATATAAAAATTTAAAATATGCTAAATATGTCTCAGATTAATCTAGTCATTTTAATTTTAAATTTTCTTAGTTACCTCAGTTTATTGAGATTATCATTATTGTTAATAACTTTACTGTTGAAAAATGATGAAATCAAAATTTTGAATGTAAAGTGGCAATGTAATAGTGTTGAATAATAGAAAATGTGAATAATAAGAATATAGTCAATTATAAATAGTCTTCATTGTGATTAATCTCATACTATTTTCTTCTACTATTCTTATTTTCACCTTTGTTACTTTTGTCATATTTTCATATCAATTATATGAAAAGGACGGGTTAAATCATAAACCATTTAAATCTTTAGCTCGAGATGTTGTAGTAAACAACATACCTTGTCTCTCTTTCTCTCCAATATTAATAGGTTGAATTAATGTACATTGTCAATAATTTTTTGTCCTTACACTGAAATCAATGCACACTGTCAATCCAGTCACTTTAAAATCAATGTATCATCATACATCCAATTACATCAAATCATAAATAAATGTCTACACTGAAATCAATGCATCTAATGTTAGAAATCAAATAAGAACAAAAAATGACATTTACACTCAAATCAATTCATCTAGTGCAAGTAAGCGAATAAGATTATAAACCAACATTTGGACTGAAATCAATGCATCTAGTGCAAGAAATCAAATAGGATTAGAAATCACCATCTACACTGAAATCAATGCATCTAGTGCATGGAATCAAATAGGATTAGAAATCACCGTCTGCACTAAAATCAATGCATCTAGTGCAAACAATCAAATTGGATTAGAAATCACCATCTACACTGAAATCAATGCATTTAGTGCAAGCAATCAAATAGGATTAGAAATCATCTACATTTAAATCAATGCATCGAGTGTAAGAAATCAAATATTATTAGAAATCAACATCTAGATTGAAATAAATGCATCTAGTGCAAGCAATCAAATAGGATTAGAAATCATCATCTACAAGTCTGAAATCAATGTTGCATTTAATGCAAGCAATTAAATAGGATTAGAAATCATCTACATTTAAATCAATGCATCTAGTGCAAGCAATCAAATATAATTAGAAATCAACATCTACATTAAAATCAATGCAACTAGTGCAAGCAAGCAAATAGGATTATAAATCACCATCTACACTGAAATAAATGCATCTAGTGCAAGAAATATTCTTCCCTCTCCCCCCCCTTCATATATATCTATATCTCCATCCATCTCTCCTTCTTTTCCTCTCTATCTCAACCCCCCAAACACACATGCTCTCTCACTCCATATATATCAATCTCTTTATCTCTTCCTCCATCTCTCCATCTCTCTCTTCTTCTCTCTCTTAACTTTCCATCTATATCTCTATCTCCCGTTGTCTCTCTATATCACCCCCAAAATATACACTCTCTGTCTCCAATATATCTATCCCTCCCTCCTCCTCTCCCTCTCTCTCTCTCCCCCTTCTCTCCCTTTCCCCCGCTTCTATCTCTCTTCCCTCATGTTGTCCTCTATCCCTCTCTCTCTCTCCACCTTTCTCTTTCTATTTCTTTCTTCTTAACTCCCTCTCTCACCCTCCAACTCCATCTCTCTTTCCCTTCCTCTCTCCACTCTTTCACAACCACTCTCTCTCTCTCTCTCTCCAACTCTATTACTATATCCCTCCCTCTCTCATCTCTCTTTCTCTCCCCCATTCTCTCCATCTATCCTCATTTGTCTCTTTATCTCACCCCCAAACATATACACTTTCTCTCTGTCTCTCCCTTGTCACCCCCTCTCTCTCTTCACTTCTCACTCTCTATGTATTTATTCTTCCCTCCCTCTTTCCTCCTCTCTCCCTCCCTCTATCCTCCTCTCTCTTAAGTTCGCTCTTACATACTTCCTCTCTCTCCCTTTCTATCCTACCTCCCTCTCTCTTCCCCCATCACTCTCTCTCTCTCTCTCTTTCTTCCCTCCAATCCTATCTCTTGCCCCGTCACTAAATCTCTCTCTTTCTCTCTCTCTCTCTCCAACTATGTTACTATATCCCTCCCTCTGTCTTTCTCTCTCCTTCTCTCCCCGCTTCTCTCTATCTCTCCTTATTTGTCTCTTTATCTCACCCCTAAACATACACACTCTCTCTCCAGCTCTCCCTTGTCACTCCCTCTCTCTCTCCACTTCTCACTCTCTATGTCTTTCTTCTTCCCTCCCTCTCTCCCTCTCCAACTCCATCTCTCTATCCCTCTCTCTCTCCTCCTCTCTCACAAGTCCTCTGTCCCCCTTTCTCTCTTACCTTCCTCTCTCATCCCCCATCTCTCTTTCTCTCTTCCCTCCAATCCTCTCACTATCTCACTCCTTCTCTCTCTCCCCCTCCCTCTTTGTGTCTCCCTCTCCCTCCCCCTCCATCTTTGTGTCTCCCTCTCCCTCTTACCCTTCTCTCTCTCTCTCTTCATTCCTATTGACACCTAATCATCAGGATTGGGTGAAACAATGTAAACTTTAAAACGAGAACTATAAACTCAAAATGGGAACTCTAGCCAAAAAAAACCTCCAAAACACATGAAAAACAATGCTAAAAATGAAAAGTGTGTATACTAGAATGATAATTTTTTTTTTGGGTCAATTTTGAACATGTTTTAAAAATGGCAATGGAAACGAATTTTTTGTGAAAAAATTGTGCAAAAAACACCCTGAAAATGAAAAGTGTTGATACTAAAATGATGACTTTTTTTTAAAGTCAATTTTCAACATTTTAAAAAAATACCAATAAAACTGAATTTTTATGTGCAAAAAACACCCTTAAAACGAGATTTTCAACATTTTGAAATAATTGTGTAAAATATTTTATCATGGCTCTCAAAAACATTAAAATTTTAAAAGAACAATGAAAACATAAAGTTAAAAATGAAAACAAAAATAAAAAACAATGAAAAAAAAAGTT